>JAVQJL010051527.1:0-29019 GCA_036024295.1 Nannoperca obscura
TGTTATGCAATGACCAAGTCAATCACCTGACCTGAACCCGATTGAGCATGCATTTCACTTGATGAAGTCAAAACTGAAGGGAAAATGCCCCAAGAACAAGCAGGAAGTGAAGACAGTTGTGTTAGTAATTAAAGTAGATACGAGTAGACAGAAATAAAAAAAAAGAAGTTATTTCAACGTGTGTTCACTTGAATGGGAAAGTGTGTCCAAACCTTTGACTGGTACTGTACCTAATGCCACCCCTGTACAAGTCAGTGCCCCCACTTGAGCTAAAAAAGGCTTTGTCTTGCCTGAGTGCTTGCAGGCCTGCTGTACAGTCGTTTTCAAGCTGACTTTCACTATCAAATTGTTAGCAAAAATGTTTACTTGCTGCCGGACTCCACATTCACATTTGTAAGCTGACAGTTTGCAAGAAAAGGAAAATATGTTTATGCTATACTGCTGCAATAAATAAATAATTCCTTTGATTGAGATCCTTCTTTAACATCACAACATCTTAAATAAAGTGCAGTTCCTACTTGACATGTATGATCTCAGTGTCATGGGTAATTCAGCATATTGATCTGTCAGCTGCTTCTTGTCTGACTTGTGAACTTTATAACAGTGATATTGTGCCTCATCTCTCTCTGCACTCATCCTCATATCTCCATTTAATCTTTCACACTTTCTTTTGTGTCATTCGTCACCTGCTGTGTGTCTTTTTTTTCCGACCACATCACACTAGCCAACCACAGCGCGCGGTTCCTGATGCATCACGGCTACGCTGGCTCGTCTTTGAGTCTTCCAGAGGAAGTTCTTTGAAGGACCGGCTCCCCGGTGATGGGTATGGAAACCTACATTTTTGGCCATGACCACTGGCCTGTCAGAGATGTTTTCCATTTGTGGTTTAACCTTTTCAGATGTGCTGACACGTCTTCTTCACCCACAGACCAGAGCTTGGAACCGATGAAGTGTGGGAGGCCCATTGCACTGGAACACAGGTAGACAGACTAAGATGGTAACACTAGCAGTGCGTTTGTGTGTTACATGCCATATAATGTATGTATAAAGTAAGTAATAGTGAATGGCTGAATGCAAAACAACATTTTATGAAATAAATGTACATTTTATGTAGAAGGACACTATTATTGTTTTGACTACAAATGTCAAATTCACTTATTTGTCCCGTGTGGGCCATCATACATGTCTTGTAAACCACCGTCAGAGTGTTTTGACCCAGAAAAGCAGGACTGATTTTGATCAGAAAACCACTGATGATGCAAGTAAACCAGTAGAAAATGTTGGCACAGAGAAGCCGGCAGTGGAAGAACATGTCACCACAAACCACTGCATCAACAGAATCAAAACAAACAAAAACCAATACTAGTTACTACTACAGTAGTCAAAACAAACACATTTAGCATATATTTGCCAATAAACAAGCAAACATATCAATGTCAATACCCTCTAACTTAATTACCTCAATAAAGCAACTGATTCACTATCTAGACTGTGGATGACATTTAGACTGCGGCAACAAAGACGAAACTATGTTGTCTTCATTAAATGGGCCAAACGGCAGCGTAGAGTAATTAACACACAGCCACACAAATAATCTAACCTTCACTTACAGCACAATAAGAGAGCTTGACTATTAAATACAGTTACATCCTGGCGTTTGAATGGCTAATGTGAAGGCAGTGATTCCAAATGTGTTTTAAACCTAGGGTAAGTTGTTCAAAAATGCAGTTTTGCCACTTCAGTGTCCTGATTATCCATCTAGATGATCTGGTGTGAAAGCTGTTACCTTTTACCCTTTACAGAGGTGGACAGGAAGTTTATGAAGAATGGCTTTAAAGATACAAAATGGTACATTTGACTCTGTATTTTTGGCCCATTCAGTTAAACCATAGAAATTACAGGGATGAGTCTACAGCCGTGCTAGCAGCGCTGTGAGGCTGCTTTTAGCTAAATGCTAAAGTAAGCATGCTAACATACTCAAAATGACATACTGAATGCTGACATGATGATGTTAGATTAGTTTGGTATATTGTTTACCATGCTCACAATCCTAGTTTAGCGTGTTAGCATGCAAAACACCAAGTACAGCTGAGACTGATTGATTGATGATGATCAAAATAAATATAAAACATTTCAATCATTTCTGTTGGGAACATACATGTGGGCACCTAAATCCATTTTAGTTCATTCAGTAGTTGAGCGGTGAGTCAGATGCATGTGTCATGAACTTTCAGTAACCTTAAGTGTGTTTCTTTCAGTCGTACACCAATGAATGCACAGCGTGGTGGTAAGTTAGAGAATGACCTGGATTCCTAATGGGTTAGCAAGCTTCTGCCCCTCCGGGCACAGCTGTTGTGTAGCTGAACTTGAGAATGCAAACTTTGCAACGGGGATTAATGAACAATAACATCACCACCGTGAAGCCATATACATCATTTATCATATACCTCCTTTCTTTTTTTATTTGTGGGTTGATGTTTTTGATTTACAACCACCCGATACTGGTCTAACTGTTGGGCTGAAGGTGGAGGGAGATGTGGGGGCAAGCGGTCTGGACAGGGTTACAGTTGGGGTGGGGGTGGGGGGGTAATGTGAGTGGATGACAATGGTCCTGCTGTGTGAGTGGAGGAGAAAGGTGTGGGTGGGATCGGAGAGTGGTTAGTGGTTGGCGGAGAGGTTAGGGAGGATAATGAAGGTGGGGTGGAGGAGGAGGATAAGGAAGGTGGGGTGGAGGAGGAGGAGGAGGTGGAGGTGGCAGGCAGGGTCAGGAGGAGCCCATGGAAATGCAGATTGCCTCTTTGAATTCTATTGCCAGGCTCAGCTTTGATGTAAAGTGAAAAAAGAGGGATTTCATACAGACTAACTTTCACCATGCCTCCCTCCCTCCCTCCCATCCTTTAGTCTCCCACTGATTCTCTCTTCGCTACCTCACTCTGTCTCTCTTCAACTCACAAAACAGACCGAACCCCCTCTAACCTCAGCAGCTTTTCAGATGTTGTTGGGAGGGTTTGAACCATCAAAACTAAAACCAAGTCCATACTAATAAGGACGGCCTAAATTCAGATATTTAAAGGAGACTTTTCCTCACCTGAAAAACTACAACATTCTTCATTTGGTCAGAAATCTTGACAAGCGTCCTTCTGTGGCTGCTCCTGCACTCTCTCAGAGGCAAATCTGGAAGTAACGTGATGTTGTTTTAGCGCCGCAAAACCTTTTAGTGGACGTTCAGACCGTGTGTTGGTTGGTTGGTGGTGGTTTCAGGTACCGGTGAGATGATGAAACTTGACGATCCAGGAAGTCAGATCCATGAGTTTGAAAGCTTAGTAGACACCAAAACACTGCCTGGCGGTTTATAATATGAAGAAGTATTTTACAGTTGTCATGGTGGCAATCATTTTATCATCTGTCACAATGATCCCAAGGTAAACGCTGTTCATGTTAGGAAGTAGTCCGCCGCAGTGACACCTTGCTGTGTGACGTGTTCGGACCCTGTATTTTGGATTTAAAACGCCTTGGAGTGATTGTAGGAGTGGATGACTGGGCGCAGTAAAGTGTTTACATCCCATTTCCTACTAATATTCAATGTTTTTTTTAAACCTTCACCAGTGTTTCGCTAACTTTAAACTTGCTTAAACTTAACCAAACCTCAACCAGTGAGGTGGAAGATCAAAAAATGTATACGGAATATGACTTGTTGTGTTGTTGAATAAGTTGCACCTCATCATTTTCAACGTCATTCAACATTGATCCTGAGCCACCAGAAGTTAGTTAACACTTAAAACTCTTCTTCTAGGCGTGTGCAAGCTTAAAACAATACTTGACTGATTTAGCATCAGTATAGCATAGCATTAGCACTCCTATAACATAACATTGTTGGACTCATGATGGCAAAAAATCTATTGTGTTTATAGATACCATTAATCCACGCATTCTTCGTTCTTGTCAAAACATTACCCACAATGCTACTCTAACAGTCCTCAGACAGTTCGGTCGTAAATTCATGTGTGTTATGCTAGTAGCAGTTAATGTAGCCGTAGGCCTCAAGGCTACAGAGGTCTGGTTGGTTCACTTCTTTCGAACTCCATGCCCCCAGAGTTTCTTTCATTTTCTAACTTGTAGTCTTCAACTGACGCTGACTCAAGTGACTTCGCCTGAGATGGTTTATTAGAGTTCGAGCAGCTCCCTCTGAAGCCACAAAATACTTTATGTTTCACATATACAGTAGTCCTCCAAAACACCTGTAAACACTCTTTCATGTGTAAAATCTGTGGAGTTGGCCCTAAATCAACACCATATCGTAAGACTCACATTTTCAGATGGATTCACTCTTGCTTGTGTTTTTGAATGAACATCTGCTTTTGGTGATCAAAAACAGTAGCTTGGTGTGGAGTGAACAGCAAAAACGGAGAGAAACAGATGCACTTTCCAATATATGGACACACCCAAAGTACACAAGCTAAAGATTTGGACACGCAAACGCACAAGAATTTGCTTAGTTGCCTCACTACACACACATAAGCTCCTCATGTGGTTCTTCATGCACTCAAGATCTGATGATTGGGTGCTTAATCCAGGCTGAATATAAAACCTTGTATTGTTTTTGATGAACAATATACTGTAACACCCCCTAACCCTTCTCGATTCAAAACGCTTTCCCTACTCGCTCATCTCACCCTTTAGCCCTTCCTTTCACCGCAGACCTGCATTTCTGATTGGGGAAAAGAAAAGAACACACACACACACACACGAACAAAAAACAACGTAGTTCAGGTTTTGAGGTGGTCTGGAAAATGCAGAGTGGGCATATTGAAATACAGATAAAAGAAAAAAGGGAGAGTGAATAGTGCGCCATGCAGAAACGGTTGGCTAATTAAATCTTTATACCGTCTTTCTGAGGAGAAGCTAATCTGGTGGGTGGGAGCTGGCCTGTTCTGCTTTTAAAAGAGTTTTCAAAAAACTTTTCTTGTTTCATGCTTTCTAGTTCTCAGCCCACCCTTGGTTTTCTTTAGCCTTGGTGAAATATCTTCTTTTTTTTCACTGCGTTTGATGCGAGATTGAGAGCGAGGTGGACAATGCAGAGCCTCATTACTGGAACGAGGTCTGAGCAGAGATGTCGAGAGAGAGAAAAGGGAAAGGAAGAAAGTAAATCACACAGCAAGGAGGAGGATTTAGAGCAGAGAGAAATGCGAGTTTTATCTTACATTTGAATGTATGAATACAGTGGGTGGTGGGTGTGGGGAAGTGGAGCGAGGGTTGGAATAACAACAAAAAGAGAGGAAGTGTGCTGTAAAAGAAGCAGTTAGTGGCCAATCTCATGTGAGGAGGACACTCTGAGACTGCACTTTTGTCTTCATCCCAAGGAGACGGGGAAGGAGAGGGAGGAAGAGGAGGAGGGGAGCTGATGATCTGAGATCAGATGTTTCCTCCTGATAACAAGCAGCTGTGATGATCACTTCCAGATGCAGAGCTGGGTTTTGTTTTTTTTCCTCAGCAGCGAGGGCCAGAGGTTGACGTCCACGTGCCCTGACCCCGGCGTCCAGATCCTGCACATCTCTCATCCTGTTTCCCCTCCTTTCGTTCCACCTTTCCAGCAGTCCTTTCTGACTTGGCAAGTCAGGAGACTGTGAGGTCCAAATGTTATTTGCTAAATTAGATAATGGAGGCTGTCCACTTTATGTAACGGCATTCTAGTTGGTAAACAATGCTGTAGTGTTTCTGGGGGCTGGAGCAGAAGTTGTTGTTTTTCAGCCAATTTGAGGGTATATCTAGCTACCCATCTATTTAGATCTTAATTCTAATTTAACCTCTAAAAGCTGTAGTAATTTATATTAACAAGATATCAAATGACTGTGTAATGTTGAAGGGGTCGTACGTAAACCTCATATGATTCATCATCATCAACTTTATTGGCAGACTCAGGGTCCATTAAAGAAAAACAAACATACAACACAACCCATATACAATAATAAATACTCATCATTATTATCATTATCATCAGCTTTATCAAAGCATCTTTCAGCTTGTTGCTTGGTTTTCTGGCCTGCAACTCCACTGTTTTGGTTCAGTCTCACCGCTCTCATCAACCTCATTTCCCCACGAGCCCACGGTATGCTACCTGCCCAGCACCAAGCACAGTTAACAACAACCAATTTTCCCCCAGGAATTGGTGGAGACCCAAACGGAGCTAAAAGGAGAGTGAATATTGGACTTACGTTTGTGGGATGAGCAGAAACACGACTCCAAATGAATGCTAATGTTACTCTGTTTTTAATTAGGCAACATTTCGTAACAAGATGTGTTTACAGCTAATTTACAGATAATGGTTATCAATACCAATTGGTGAAATTCAGTTAATTCAAGTTTAAAGCATTAAGCCTGGAAGAATTACGTTATTTCAACCTGTGTTGATTTGGAATATAACTTGTTTACACTGAGTGAAATACTGAAACCTGAGGGTCAGTGTTTTGTTTTTTTAATGGCTGCACTTTTTTTATGGCTACACATCAAATGGCAATATTCTGGATGTCTTGTGCATTATTTTATACAGATTTCTTAAAATTCAAATCCAGTATGAGATATCTTTGGCAACTTTGGGATCTCCACTAGAATTTAAAATAAAGTTAAATAGAAGTTTCAGCAATGGTTGGCTGTACTGAATGAGTTGGCCCCGAGGCCGGTCAGTGAGTGTGTACACTGTACAGTATATATTCACAAAAACAAATGAAAGGCACACATACTGTACAGTTTAGGCTGACTGGGTTCAACCAACCTCATTAAAACACTAAAAGAAGTACGGCGAGAGGGAAAACAGAGACAGGTAGAGAGGACGTGAATGCAAGGAGAGGGAAGAGTTAAGTCCATTTCCTGAGTATAAATTAAAAGCGTCTTGTAATCACATTGCAGGAATGCAGTCGGTGTACACTGTTAAACACTCCCTAAGCCCTGGCTCAACTTCACTCTCTCAGCACTGCACACAAAGGAGCCTTTGTTCTCGCTGCTCTTGAAAAGCAGTGCTCAGTAACTCCCCCCCCACCCCCGCTGCTCTCTCGCTCTGCTGTTTTCTGTCATTCTCCTCTCTCACTCTTCTTCTTCTCTTCTTGCTATCTGTTTCTTTCATTCACAGCCTCTTTTTTGGCCTTCACCCCCCCTCCCCCCTTCCACTCCATGTCTTTCCCTCTTTTTCTTTTTCCCCTCTTCTGTCTCGCACACAGAGGCTGACTTTTTGGCTGCCGAGCTTGTGCACAGCCAGAGGTAGCAGAGGAAACGTGTCTGTGTCTTACCCCCAACACAAGTACCACAAACTCCAACATAACCATTACGTTCCGTGGGCTAGTCACAGGCCCGGCACAAACTAATCCACAATGCCCTCAACATTACCAAAAATTTGATTTCCTGAAGTGCACTCTCAAGATTTGCTCTGCCGCGACCAACAGCTTTTTCTGGTTAACCACACATTTACGGTAAGAAACTGGAATTGGGTGTGGAGGAAGAGGAGTGGGTATCCTGGTCTTTCTCTCAGCTCCAAACCCCTCCACCCTGACTGAAAGTATTTAGACACCAGATAGGTGCGCAACACACACTACCTACCAGGCTCACACACACCTGGTAGAGTGGGAGCCCTTGGGCGTGGAAAATGTTATTTTGTTTAGCTATCAGGTTTATGTGACAAGCTTATAAAGTCTCCCGGGTTTGAACATGTTTTCCTTGGAGAAACCCTTGCAGGCTCCTCCTCCTCCTCCTCTAAAACCTGGCGGCCTTCACCTGTTGATTGATTTTTCTATTATGTCAAAATAACAGAAGCGTACACAGGCATGTTGCTGCACTGAAATGTTTTGTTAATAGATTGAGTTATCTTCCTTTTGAGAAGTGCAACGCCCAATCAAATATAAACATGAAGTTTATGAGTCTGCAGTCATGCTAGTGGCTCTGTGATGCTCTACTTATATTAGATACAGCAGTGCTTTGAGCTAAATGCTAACACCAGCATGCTGACATACTCACAACATCAATGCTAACACGCTGATGTGCAGCAGGTTAAACATTTACCATGTTCACCATCTTAGTTTATAGCATGTTAGCATGCTAAAGTTTGCTAATTAGCACTAAACACAAAGTACAGCTGAGGCTGAGGGGAATAGCACTAGTCTTGCAGGTGTTTTGGATGAATTAAAGTGTTGACCTACTGATGGCACTAAATAAAAAAGTCATAGATCAGCAGAGTTACTACTTTCATCCTGACTGGGGACACTAATAAAATGTCCAGTAGTTGCCACTTATCAAATATCTACTAGCCTGTAAGGACCATCATTAATTTTAAAAGCAAATGATCATCATCTTTTTTGTTTTTTAATCTTACATGTCATTATCGTATCTGTATGTCACAAACTTGATCGTATCTTTGCATGTTGTTAGAGATGTTTGTATAAGGGGCAAAGCAGACACAGACCCACATAATGTTCTTCTCTAATTCAAGCAAACTACAAGTGTTAAACGAAGGTACAGTAAAGGTGAAGCACCCAAAGTAGATTGATTTCTGTGCACTTGAATTTGGCACTGAACCCTTTTTTTCTGACCCCTCTGAAATAAAAAATTGCTATTTTGTATATTTTTACATATTACATATCCCGGCCTGTGTGTGTGTCTTGGGCAATAAAATTATTATAACGTTCTTCTTTCGTGAGGCTCAGCGTGTCTGGTCCTGTCTGATTGCTGTCTTTGAGAGGACCCGAGGCGTGAAGTGCAATCACGTCCATCAACTCTTATCAAACCTGTCACAGGGTGTCTGACGCAAGGCTCCCTTGCACAATCACCTACTGACAGATGTGTACAGGCTGCTTTTGGAAGGTTTAACCTTGACAGTATATCATTATTATAAGGTTTTTCACAGAGATTCATATCAGTGGCTTCTGAAATGTTTAGAATTTTTGAGATTGTTTGGGCACCTCTGAAAGTGCTTTTCATTTGTATTATCATAACACTAATGAGTCATTTTGTGAAAGTCGAGAGTAATTCTTCACTGGTAAGTACAACAAGAATACACACCCCTGTCTCTTTGAATTGTTTGACCTAGTTTCTCCAGAGTCCCTTTTGAAAATCAACTCCTCTTGGCTGCTATAATTTACGGTCTGAGCCAAGAAGAAGTTTCTGGACTGAAAAACAACAAGGAAACATGTCACGCCAGTTTTAACATATTTACACTGTCTACCTTTGTACCTTGAGATTTTCAAGATTTTACTGATAAGTACTTTAAAAACACCTGGGCCTGATCCTTGAATGTATTTCTGAGCTTTTAACCCCTTATGAGCTGAGGATTTAGGTCTAGGCCTTGGACCCTGAAGGTCTGGCCACAGCAACATTTCACTAGACACTTGTGAGGGTAAAGTAAATCTGTGTCGGCTGTTTCACTTTTTGTGCAAAGTTTAATTATGGTGAACTCTGACCCTGCATATTGACCAATATCAAGCCGCCTCAACACACAGTGCTGGCCTTTGAGGGAATGTAGAAGGAGGACGCTATCGTAGCTTATTAGCCGTGTTCCACCAACCACTTTTATTTAACATCAGTCGGCGTATAAACTAAACTAAAGGTTTGATGAGACGGTAGTTGGTATAAATACATCTTTGAAATAAAGTGTGTGAACTTGTCCTGTTACTGACCGAGGTGGCGAGCTTGTTAGCCGTCAGTTAGCTAGCTAGTTAGCATGAGAGCTTAATTTCCCCTTTCAGTAAGTCTTTATTGAAATACGTACAATTCATTTTCTTTTAACCTACAGTTTGAGGATTTATGTGCGTCTTTTACTCATTTTATTTCTATTAATGCATTTTTTTTGTTCTATGTACAATACTTTTCTGTTTTGAAAGGTGTTATATAAAGATTACGTTACAGTATTACACACTGAACAGAGCGCAGCAGATCCCGGCAGCATGCAGCAACCTGTCTGGCCTTTCCAGCAAATCTGTTTCACTCTCTGCAAACATACAATGACACACACTCATACGGGAGTCTCTCAATGTCTGCCCATCCTGATCCCAGATGCAGGCCTGTAGCAGCCTGTCTGGAACCAAATCGCCTTTACATGGCAAGAAGAAATGGCTCAGGGTGTATATGCACTGCAGACAGGGCTGGGCCCATCTCAACCTCAGCCAAACAGCTCTGATGTCTTTGATGGCAGCTACACAGATCAGAAGAGTGAAAGGAGACACTGATCTGAGGTGTTGTCGAGGAGAACACCCCACAGGCAGGTTCCACGCCAAGTCACTTCCTTTCGTTCTATTTCATTTCAAAATGTACGCATTGAAACACTGCGCGAGGGAGTCAGGCTGAAGCTTACAGCAGCATCTGTAGTGTCAAGGTTCGAAACACAAATACACTCGCACGCACACACACACACACAGACGCAGCCTTGACTCACTTCCTGGCTGCAAGTCCTGGACATAATGTTCTTCTGAGTACACACACACAGATTCATACAGACACACTCCTACATCTTACATGAGGGCGTTCACACCTTGTTGTAGCTCTCTCTGCAAGTCGGTCCCTCTTGTCTCGGGGTTGTTTGCGTCTCCGTGTTTACACATACTACTACACAGGAGCTAATGTCAAGTTGAATTGCATTTGTTTGTCTTTCCTGGCGTCTTCTTTTGACTTTGCTCTCCCTTGCTTTGCTTACATTCTACTCAGAAGGTTTGCTTTAAGACAAGGGTGAGATGAGCAACAACATCTGCAGCCTTTACTGGAGGAGAACGCTGCGAGAGCTTTATTTAATCAGTTACGATTGATTTATAAGTCTCCCTGTTACGAATTTAAATGAGTCAAAGTGCAAGCGTAGTTTAGTTTGAACGTAGTGTGGGAGTTATGCTATTACTTAGTAAAAACAGGTGGGTGCACCATGAAAAGTAGAACATAGAGTTAAGATAGAACTAAGACTTTCCATATGAGCTGTTGTCATGGCAGAATGGTTAGAAAGATGATAGATGTCAGAATAACCAGAAAGAAATCTTCCAGTGACAGACGACACAGTGAAGCACGCTCTGTGTCGTGCTTGTGCTGAATTAGACGAGGGCACAGGTGTAATTTTTACCTGAAATGTAAACTTCACCACACGACTTTGGCAAAAATCTATTTGCCAAGATGGAAGAGTTCCAGATAATTCTGTTGATGTTGTTTTGATTCATGATTATGTTTATGCGCGATACAAACAACCTATCTTTAGCACAAAAACATACCACAGAAGGACTCTCATAAACAATCGCTGAATTATTAACAGTGATAGAAAGTACACTACTCAAGTGCTGTACTTAAGTTCAATTTTGAGGGACTTATGCAACTTTACACTATACACTACATTTATTTGACAACTCTAGTTTACTAGTTACTTTGCTAAATAAGATAAAATACAAAATATAATGGAAACCATCGACCTATACTATATCTATACTATATCAATTTCAGTATGAATTAATTCCAGAAAATATAATAAGGTCGCTTAAGATTTCCTGTAAGGCAGGTGTGCCCACTGCTAGATATGGTCATGACCCCAGCCTCAATTATCCCTTCTGCTTCCAGTAGGAAATGTCATGCTGACTCATGATGGCACATTTTTCCATGAAGTGCTCCAGGCAAAAATGTGGCATATGGTCTGGCTAATCTACAATCTTCTCTCAACATCCAATTACTGCTGCGATTCACTTACACAGTGTCGGTTAACTTTTTCTATTTATTTCCATGCCAGTTCAGGGTGTCCTGCCCCACCTACTCCACACCCTGCCTTCCTGTGCCATCTGTTCCACATATTGCTTTTTAATGTTGAATCATTGTAATCATTATAATCCTTTAAGCCTGGATTTAACCCCATTTGTAGCTTTTTTTAACCATATAATGCAAAGAAGAGCAGGGATGCAGTAAAACAAATGGTGACAAATCTTCAGCAAAGATTTGCCTTTTATTTTGTTTATTTTTTTTTACGTTTCCTTTATTGGCTAATCACTGCATGACCCCTGACCCTGTGTTCACACTGTGAACCTTTTGGCTGATGGGTTTTTCTGTTGTGACCACATGTGGAGGATGGATGAGAGGCTCCGGTCTTACACCCAAAGTTTTCACTGTGGTAAATAATGTGTGACCATAGTGACCAATCTCAGTGCATGTTTATTCCTGGTGTATATGAAATAAAAGTTGTAGACAACTCATTAAAACAATATAATCAGTGCAATTACACTTTTAAAGCCGTGGTGTGACCACATTTTGAAGGTTCAAGGTTCAGTTTTATTGTCATTATAAAATACAGGATTGCATAATGAAATGCAGCTGTACCTCCTTCAGCTTACACACACAGAAAAGGTGTAAACAAATCCTCAAATATTTTAATTAGAATAGAATAAAACAATAAAGTAGGCAATGAAATAGAATCAAAGTAGCACTAAAGGAAGACTTTCATGACCAAGAAGCTTTCTGACCTTCCACAAGTTCTACAGGTCTTAAACAGACTTTACAGTGACTTGTTGATGGGGTTACTCACACTGTAAACACAAGGTTACACCAAATGGGGAGTGTCACGGTGGTGCTTGTGTGTGTGTGTGTGTGTGTGTGTTTGTAAACACACACTGCATACCGTTAAGCATGTATTAAAATCTACTTATGTGTATCGGTTTGCACGTTGAAATGGGTACAGACGCAGAATAGTGGAACTCAAGGTGTGTTCCAGGAAATGACTGGGGTGAAGGAGGGACATGAGCACAGACCATATAAAAGCTAATACTCCTGTGTACCCCTCTGGACATCATTGACTCTCAGCACGTCTACTGAGCCCCCAGGGTAAGGGGTTAAAGGTCATGGGTCGCGGAGGTTATGACTGATCCTCCCAGTCTTCCCCCGGAGGGACAGGCACAACATAACACGTCTCTATTTATAACTCTCTTTGCAAGGGTCTTGAGTATTACTGCACTTCTCTGGAACTTGCTGGCTAGCAGCGCGAGGCCGACTGTGTTTGCTTATGGAGAATGTGGGCCTGCGAAATGTGAGATCTGAGAGTGTGTGTGTCCCTAATGACAGATAATAGCAGTTTTGAGTTTGGCGCTGTGTTTGTGAGTGATTACACCTTTGTGTGTTTGCTTGGGTGAGAGAGGGATAGATGGAAAGAGAAGAGAAGTTTGTAGTGTGATAAAGTGACTGTCTAATTGCAGAGAGCCTCGCTGTGTGGCATGTCAGAATGCTCTTCCCCTGTGGCCTGAGGTCTCCTGCAGGGAAAATGTGTGTGTGACTGCATATGTGTGTCTAACTGTGATGAATTTCAACTGCCTGCTTCAAGTCTTGGCAGGCTGCCCGAGCACCAGGGACCCAGTCAGCCATATTTCATGCTCACGCAGAAACAGAAAAAAAACACCATACATTTTTACCTTTATGTGGTTCGTTCAACTCTGTAGTCCATTATATTGCTTTTGTCTGCATGTGTGGGTGCATGTGCGGAATGGGAGCGTTTGAGAGAGATGATGGAGAAAACTGCAGAGACTCCACGCTCGCTGCGCCACAATGGCTTGCATTGTTCTGGTGCTATGATCAGAGCGGACATGGAACTTGGCCTGGAGACCAAGAGGTCTCTGCAGCCCTGGACACAGGTGCTGGAACTCAGATTCACACCAAATCCTGGACTGGAGAGTGAACGCAGGGGGTGGAGGTGGTGTAGGGTTTAATGATTAGTTTTTTAGTTTTAGCTGGAGTTGGGTCAAAAGTCGAACCCCATCTGGGTTCGCCCAAACTACAAAAAACATATTTTCTCACTTAGCCTGAGCGGTGCCAGGGTCCCAGGTTTTGACATATCGTCATGGAGTATACTACCTCCCCAAACCTGATATGATAGAGCTTAATAAAATATAGTTTTCTGGGCTCACGGCATTAAAAAATTACATTTAAAACGTCTATTTATTGACTCTGCCAGCTGCCTGGCAACCTAACTTTGACACAACACCTTTGGTAGGTGGATTTCTAAACTTTGGCAGGACCCATGCTAGCTGTTTCCAGTCTTTATGCTAAGCTAGGCTAATTGCCCCCGAGCTCCGTCCTTAACGAGAGCGGTATCAAATCTTCTCACAACAATACGTGTATTTTCCAAAAATGTTGAACTATTCCTTAAAGTAAAACTAAACAAAGCCTTCTTCTACTTTCAGAGACCGTTGCTCTCTGTCTCAAGGTGACAAAGAAAATGTAAACATGTGGATGTGATTGAAGTTTATGGCAAAGAACACAGCACTGCATTGCCTTCATGCTACACCAGACCCCACTACAAACTGTCTGCAAGTGGTCAACAAATGATCATATAATTAGAGGGCAACACAGTCATATTTCCTTCTGTACTTCTTTGCCGTTTGTTTACATCTTGGTACCAACATCAACACTTGTTGATTGTTTGCTATAGAGGAGCTTTTTAAGCAATCAAATGGTTAAATTCTCACATTTCCGGGGCTGCCTCTTTCACCACAACTATTGCTGTTGTTGTTGTTCTCTGACTTCCTTTGTCACTGCTGTTTCCTGTTTACCTACGTTGGGCAAAAACAAATGAGCTCAACAAGCATGATGATGCTTTAGTGATAAATGTGTCTTCTCTGGTGGAAGGTGAAATTACCTGCTGAAAATTAAAAAAACCTGCAGGCTTGTGGCCTACCATAAGATCACTTAGGAAACCTCCTACCTGAAACAAAAATACACATAATAGAAAACCACAGAATTTACAAACAAATGTATGAACTGCAATGTGTTAAAGTGTTTCCCTATTTTTGATAAGTATGACTTAACTTTACCGTAGAATACATATAGACCGGGCCCTGTGCATATGACTTATGTGCAAAGTTTGAGCAGGTTGGGCTAAAAGAAAGATTCGGCTTTCAGCAACTGCACAGAGCAGTGTGAAAAAAAACGGTGTCACTCTAATGACACCTCAACACCTTTTTTTTTTGTTGCGCTGTGCACCATAATTCAGATGGGGCTCCGTCAAGGAGGCATTTTTTAAACCGAGCCTGAAATATAACAAGTCCATTTAGCACACTGGAGCAGCAAAAACAGAACTGTGACTAATAAGCCAGTGGTAGAGCACGCAGGGAGCGGGTGTTCAAAGTTTTATAAGATTAGACCACAAGTTCTTTGAGGAGAGTCGTCTAATAAGAGGCTTATGATGGGCCAACAGTCTCCCAGGGGTCCAACCACGTTAATGATACAGCTTTCTGTCTCCGTTTCCCTCTCCCTCCTTTTCTCTTTTATAGTGGATTACGAGCCGTGGTGCAGTGCTGCTTGATTTTTTAATGTGAGTTAGTTTCTGGGGCTTGTTTGTGCAAGGTGTGAGATTTATCCCTCTGGACTTCCTCCGGTGTGTTTTTCTCGCGAGTTTGTTTTAACTCCGTTATGTTTTGTGTTGTAACAATAAAGGTGTTTTAGAAATAAAATGATTTTCCCCCCCGTCAGCCAGCTGTGAGGAGGCAGAGTTTGAGTTAAGGCCCCTGGCTGGTGAGTCAGTGTTTCCACAGAGCTGCTGCTGGCCCTTCTGGTTCTGACTAGACCTGGCCACGAGCCTCTCTTATGCACTAGCCAGACTGAGGCAGTAGAACAACCATTGCACGCTGAAATAAAAATAGTTTGACATTTTGGGAAATTGGCTAATTTGCTTTCTTGCTGAGAGTTAGATGAGAAGATTGATACCACTCTCACATCTGTGTCTGTATAAAGACATGATATTTGTGATTTTATGGGGGGTTATGTCGCAGATTATTTCATTGCTGGGAGTCTTGTCAGCACCTGAGCTTGCTGGAAAACCAGTAGTGACTCCAGGACGTCACTGCACCCAGCCAAGAAGTAGTCTGGTACATAACCCCGCCTGAAAAAGCACAACGGATTAAACAAACAAGATATTACATGTTAATTAATGAGCTTGAGAGGTGCTAGCTCCTAGCAGATTTTATTACCTTTGAACAGAGCCAAGCTAGCTGTTTTCCCTTATTTCAACTCTTTATGCTAAGCTAAGCTAACCGGCTGCAGCCTCATATTTTAGAGACAGACATGAAAGTGATATTGATCTTCTCATCTAACTCAGCAAGAAGGATCATTTCCCAAGATGTAAAACCATTCCTTTGAGCTTTTTATTGCACGCTTGTTGATTTAAAGGCTACATTTAAGCTCCTTCATCAAAAGGAAGTGTTTGGAAATGTTCTCTTTTTAAGCATTGGAAAACACAAGGAAAGGCCCGGTCGTAATTTGGTATAAGACATTTGTGCCAGGGTATGCTTGATTCCACTGGGCGACTTTCAAGGAATAATCATCAGGGTTACTTATGCATGTTACATAAAGGATGCATGAAGAAGGTCTTTGTCAGTGGCAGCTGCTGTTATGTTTCCTCGTGTGTCTGATCGCTAAAGTTACAGATGCAACGACCGTCATTCTTCACACACTCGTGAGGGGACCATCTCATGCAGCTTGTCAGCGGTGTGTTAAGCTGTTATAGTCGCACCATAACTTCTCAAAATTGATTTGATTCTGGGCTGTGTTTGTCTTGGCCGGGGGCCCGTCTTTGTGGTTGTGGTCTTTGAGTGGAAAGCACAGGGCAAGAGGGGAGTAGGAGGAGAAGGAGGAGGGCGAAGAAAAGGAGGGGAGGTCAGAAAGGCTGGAGAAAGAGAAGGAGAAGAGGGTGGTATACAGAGCATTATGTAAGACTTCAAACAGGTCCAGTCTGGCGAGGAGTGTTGATGTGAGAGTTGTGGGCCCCTTGGGTCAGGTGGCCTTTCACATATCCTCCCATATGGCCCCGCATTTCCACTCATTGCCCTCCACCCTAATTGGCAGGTAATGTATCGTTGCTCTGGTCCATCGTCCCCTCCGTCACTGTTATTCTTCTCCTTTATTAGTGGAAGGCGCAGTGGTGTGGCGGTGATGGTGGTGGAGGTGATAGTGGCTCTGGGCTTGGCAACGTGCCGCAGGGAGGCCCACACACTGACACTTTATACGACGGCAGGTTTTACCAAGGTGTTCATTTCAGGAGCGTCTCCTCTGCCCCCCCCCACCCCCCAGCCGTGGAAGGTAAATCAAAGCTAGAGCTGATACTGGAGACCTCATTCAATCTGACTGTGGTTACAACCTTCACCCATCCCACAGTTGATACCATACATATGGTAACACACACACACACACACATGCGTACGTACACATAATTACAGGATCGTTTGCGTCCACACACATACTGTATACGTGCGTGTGTGTGTGTTTGTGTTATCTTACATTCATCACCCCACCCCTCACCATGTTATTCGACAGTGCAAGTTTTTCTTTCCCTCTCCCACCCACAACCAGTCGGGCAGCTTATTTTACAACCTCTCCGCTCAAGTCACTGCTAAGCATAACAATACACCAGCAGACATGTGTTTGCCATAAACGGCAAGGCTCAAAATTACAGTACAATCGTTTACACTTTGAACGAGGTTCAAAAAGAATCATTGTACGCCACAGTTAATCATGCGCCGTACTTAATGTTCATAATTCTCTCGTGATTTTTCCACTGCTGCTGGACAGTGAAAGCCTAACTACGGCAAAACAACCTGGGCCAATCAACCTAAGTAGACCTGTTAGTAGCAGTAAATGCCAAACCCTTTTTGTTATGCCTCACGGGCCAGGTCTCTCACTGCAGCGTCTCCATGTATGGGCCTGGAGCTCCGCTACATCCAGATTCTGGGTTAGTAAGCTGCTGCAGACATGACAGTAGCAACATGAGCCCGGCTGAGTTCGTCAGGCCTTTGTAAGGGACACAAGTGTCTATAGGATTTTGCTGACATCCTGTGCTGCGGATCAAGCCAACATTACCGTCTGGTGCACATGGAAGAGCTCAATTACATAACTTAAGACTTTCATTAGCCTCTCCGCTCCATTGAGTTCTCTGGGAAACGTCCAGATGTGACTTCATGAAGGGCCCTCTCTATGCCGAGCCTGTTCACTCTGTTCCGCTATGCCCCCCTTCTCCATCCCTGCAGCTGTAAGCACTCAGAGGAAAAGCAGGGAGAGAGGGGAGGGAGGTAGAGTGCTTTATTAAAAAAAAAATCAGACACCCTCTAGACCCCCCAATCTCCCTTCAAAACAGTTCCAGTCCCACCCAGAGCAGGCACACAGTTCCCTTCCCTCCCATAGGTCTTCTAAAGTAGGCCAGTAAGTCTTTTAGCATGTGGTCTCCCTGTCAGCCCGAGGTGGCTGACTAGACAGGCTGCTGCTCCAGGCGCAGGGGCAGGAAGTGGTGGCCAGCCAGGAGACACTCTCTGAGAGGCTGCCCAAGTAAACAACCCTCCCCCTGTAGCACATTCTCATACACGTCCATATGTGTTTGTATGCTCATATGCATTCATATGTGATTACATATGCTTGTAAATACACACACACACACACACGATGCGTCACCTCCAGTAACACTGACGACGTTTTACTGGGAAATACTGTAAGTCTGGATGGCATTGTCATACTGTTAATACCATGATGGTTTATGGATGACGTTAATTTATTTCAGGCTTTTGGTTTGGCTGCAACCACAGTGCCCTTTTAAGACTTTTGAAACTGGAAATTGTTGAGAGCCTTCTAATCAAATGAATGGCAGTGTTGTTTGATCACATGTTAGCTAAGCATGAATTTGTACTTTACAGCTATGTGTGCGCGCCACTGTGGAACGTCACACCAAAATCCTAGCCAAAACATCAATTTCTGCCTTAAAGGGGTAGTTTGTTCTACACATTGCTGGCGTTTAATATCCAAACCTCTTGATCGTGTGACTTTGTGTCGTGTTGTATCGTGTTCATGATGGTTTTCCAGAGCAGGGCAGCTGTTTGTGTGACACTGTGTTTCTGGGAAGACAGCGGACACAGGTGGGGAATCGTTTAGGGCTGTGATTTATAGAGATCTCCTTTGCCTCGCATTGTGCTGCGGCCTTCCTCTGGGGCTCAGCCGGCTCTCACACACCATGTTCCCCTTCTCGCCTGTTATTCCGTGTCTCCGATAACAATAATGCCTTATTCGCAGGGTGGAAAGCCCAGATGAGTTCCCCTCTGAGAACAAATTTATTGTTTCACCGTATAGAGCTATTGTGTAGGTGGTTACGGTTTTTTTCTTGGTTAGATGCAGACCCAAGCAAAGCTGTGTTTAAGTCTTCTGGGGCAAGTCCATGACAAATTTTAAATCAACTTTCCTCGAGGATATGTTCAAATCAAGTCTTCATAAGCAAATTACAATTCCGAAGCAAGTCTTTCAGGTGTAAATGCTGACTGATAAAATGACCGTTAAGTAGAATTTGAACATTTTCAAAACCTGTGTTAAAAATGTTTTACAGTTTTGTAGCTATCACAAAATCCAAGTCAGTGCAGCTGCATTAGAATTAGATATTAAAGGTTACCATGCAAGGCCGGCCTAATTATGTCTAATTATTCTGGGATTTTATGTGGTTGAAAATGAAGGCTACAGTTTCTGAACAGTGGCAACTGAACCATGACTGAGTCTCTTGCTTTAGAGTCACAGTGAAGTGGCAGTTAGTTTAGCCCACCATAATGTCACATATTTCAGTATAACCATAATAAAGTCAGCAACTAACTCAGTAGCACGGTTACACAGCATCATCTAGGCCTATCTAAAGATTGATAACTACAAGCTAGCTAGCTCTCATATGAGTCCAAGTAAGGCTGTAGCAGCAAAACTGTGTTTGCTTTTTGTTTTACTTTTTAAATCACTGAAACACTCAAATGTTTCTAACATGTTAGACTGGTAAGAGGGGAGAGTAGTAGTAGGAGTCATGAAGTGAGAAAACTGACTCTGACTCGGAAGTTTGCTAATGCTAGCTAACATTAACCACTATAAGCTAGCTACTAGCATACTAGACAAAGTAAAGCTGTAGGTAGCAGCAAAGCTAAACTCCTGAGTCTATTGAATTGAACAATGGTGTGTTGTATTGCTTATTAATTGACTTCTGTTCTTTTATTTATATGTAGAAAACAACAGTAACGTGTTTATCTGTAACATACTAAAATGTAAGACTAGCATAAGAAGAATCATTAAGTAAGAAAACCAACTGAGTAACATCAGTTGCACAGCATTATCTATCTAAAGCTAAAATTAGGTGCTATAAGCTAGCTTTTTCAATTGTGAGGGGGAGATTGTGTTGTTCAGTCATTCAAGAGTTACACGGCTTATAAATGTTTTTGCTTCAAAGTCCTCATTTGTGTGGTTTAAGTCTGACTCAAATCTAAAGTCTATCCAAGCCACAGCATAGGTCTAATAATAATAATAATAATAATAATAATTTAAATTTGAGTCAACTGTCTATCACCCTCTGATAAAGTTTACAGAAAGTATCAGATGGAAACAGTGACCTGACACCTCCATTACTAAAGGCTTTACTGTAAAGTTATGTCCTAATCCTTTTTTCCTGCCTACCTGTGCGAGTACATGTCACAGCAGGTTAGCAGGTGAGGCTCGAGGGTGAGCGCAGGACAGGTTTTAGGTCGGGCCTTATCTTGTTGGCAGACTTGCCTTGAGAAATCTGAGCGGCAGTCAGACACTTCCAAACAATCCCTGTTGTGTTTTTACAGCTAAATTCCTCAATCATGAGGAGCCCTGCGTAGGTCCCTGAGGGAACCCAATGCTGTTTAATGTGCCTGAGAGCGCTGCTGTGTGTGTGTGTGTGTGTGTGTGTGTGCATTCAGACTTACACACGAGCTGGAGCACACACACGAACGCATGTCTCGTGTGTTTGTGTAACTGTGCATGTTCCTGTGTGTGCTCTCTCCTGTGTGCTCTTTCTTAGTGAGTGGGTGTGAGATCTGCGGTTTCTCACAGTCAGTTCTTATCTTCGTCTCTCTGTGCCTTAGCCAGCAGATCATTGTGAAATACGCACACACACAGAAAGAGAGACAGAGATACAGAGTTCACTTTTAACTATTCCCTAACCTCCCAAGGCCAGATATCTAGGTCTTGTTTACAACTCAAACAACAAAATGATACAGCCGTGGTTACATTAGCAGGAGGGTAACTTTAGTCCAGTCATCCTCTCTGTCTCGTCCTCTCTCCCCTCTCTTTGTCTGACCTTTAAACACCCAGTGTCACCCTTTTTTTTTTTAACTTTTGTGGCCTTCGCTTGAAGTAGCTCGTACTTTGTCACGTTTTGTAATTTTGCTCATTCATCAACATCATGTGACTGTGTTGGAGTGTTAGATCCCATATACAAGATAACAATTTGTGCATAGCTCAGACTTGGCTTCGGTACAAGACGGAGCAAGGGCTTCCTGTAAAACTATCACTGATGTCACCTTCTGTCTGGTTATACCACTAAACTCACTCGTGACTCAGAGCAACTGGTTAGTCAACTATACGGGTCTATCATGGTTCAGTGCATAAATGGAGGCAGGTAGGGGTGTAGGAGTGTGTTTATTTCTAGGAGTGTGATGTGAGTTTGCGTGAGGTCGCATAAATCAGTAGTGAACTGGTGAGAAACTGAAAACTTTGTTTGAGAAGTGAGAAAGAGATTGTTTTGTAGTGCCGCTGCCACCAGAGGAAACAGATGCTGCGAAACAAAACTGAGAATCATGTGCGAAACGTGCTGTTTTTAGCTTTAGCATGGTTCGGTGACTAAAAGTGAACCTGGTTGACAATCATGCATCAGAGAAGTGAGGAGTTAGGAGGCTGTGTAGTCTCTGCTTCGTGTGTCATGAGCTGTAAAGCACCTTTTGTGTGTTTGTAAAAAACTTAGAAACAAAAAGTTGTATTTTCTGCCACCATATCTAGGTGTGTAAGTAAGATTTGACTCACCAAGTAATTTGATGCGATCTGGGAACATTACAACTTTGCTAAAATGAAAAGAAGAACAGGAAACACAGTCAGTCACACACTAGTACAGGTTTAAAACTTCCCTCCAGGTTAGACTAACTTATCTGGGCTCAAGGACTCAAAGTAAAATTATTACCCAAACTACTAAACTATCATGGTTTACAGGCCAGCTTCTTTGTTCAACTTTGATCTATCATACTTGCGCACACGTGGTTTTCTTGAGCAATAAGGGATTATTACCAACATTTCAGGCCTGCACATGTTTGGTTTTACCTCCAGATAAAGTGGTTTAGATTAGTGGTTCCCAGCTTAGGACTCCAATAAGGGTTACAAGATGATTACCGGGGCAGGAAATGAGAAAAGTTCAGTTACATGAGCTTGTTTATTTTGGTATTTTCTCCACTGTTGACCTTTTATTTGTTTAAATACCGTCCGGCAGGTGTTGCTTTGGTAATGAAGGCCACTTTCCTCCCATCGGGCCACGGTGTTGGAAGTCATGAGACAGGAAGAGTTAAGTGGCTCAGCACTCAGAAGAGCTGAGGGAGTGACTCATTCAGCCCAGCGGACCAGAAACCCAAAGCACAACAGTGTCAGGTTCGGGACAGGCTCTCCCATTGGCCATTCCTCGTCTTCCTCGTTTCCACTGGGCCAGCGAGTTGCGTAAGGAAAAAGTCATCGCTTGTCCGTTAGCGCCGGGCTCTGCGAGAGTTTAGTGGCTCTGTGTTTATTTTTCTGTCACTGTAAGGAGTGGAAGGGTGTGTTTCCACAACCTGTCAGACGGCCATCACAAGTGCTCTCCTCTGAAGCCTCCTCACCTCTCTGCTCCTCTGCTCAACACATTTGTGTTTTCTCTTCCTTTCTTTTACAGGTCAAGGGTTGCCACTTAGCCCGGGGGGGGGGGGGGGGAAGAAAAGCACATGTTAAACTGGATCGCGGCTAATGGTCAATACTCGGTAAGCAGTGTGTCACAGTCCCGGGCCGCCTAGATAATAGGGCTGCGGAGTGCCTGGATTAAACCCACGGGATCAGGGAGTGGTTGTGACTGTTGTCTTTGTTGATCTGCAATCAGTCTCACTGTGACACATGTGGCGATAGACCTACAAAGATAAAGCCTGCCATTTGCTGCAGGCAGCGGAGAAAAGTGTTACATATACTCAGATCAGAGCATGTGATTACTAAAACTGTAAAGCCTGAAGTTACTGCTAAAGCGCCATAATCAGATGACACATTCTATTAAATATGTGATTACCCAGAAACATGAATGTAGGGGAAATTATGAGATTGAAAACAGTACAATGCTGATGTTGTCTATAATGAGAAAGCTACTGTACACCACAACTGCAATAAAATTGTTGTGGATGGCGTATTTAATTTTAAGCTGCTTTGAAGTAAATTAAAGTGGCCACAACTCTTCGTGAATTTAAGTATTTGGGTGTTCCACTTTCTCTGTTACTCAAAGTGAGTAATCTGTATTGTTTTTTTATTGAGAAGGAAAACTTACCAAACAGTGCAATACATACGCTACAGGCTGATAATAGTCAGGAAGGGATTAGAGATGGGATAAGAAGGTCCCTTCTTAACACAAATTATAAAACGCATCCCCATAATTAAGTTAAGAATTTCAATATTTGGGAAAACAAGACTAACTCCCCTCAACCCCCCCCCTGTGAAGCAATGAACAAATCAGCCACTGAGCAGAGTGAAAAGGGAGCGCCGACCGAGAAGACAGAGGTGTACTTTCACTTTACATGAGAAAGAAGGGCAGGTTTGGAAGTTTGTCCTGCGGCAGCAGAGTCAAAAGTTTCAATGCTGTGACGGACACGTGTCTTGTCGCGGTGTATTTTAGCAAGACACGGCGCCGTCGTATCTGCATAGTGATCACATGTGGCTGTAATTAAGAAAACCCTAAATCATGAGGTGTCAAAAAATGTGACTTCATTCGTCATTGTCCTGGTGGGTCTGTCACAGCTGAACATCTGAGTCACCATGCTGGTTTTTGCAAAACAAATGATGTGTCATTATTAGTACACATGTGTGTTTGTCTGGGTTTCAGATCACCACAATATCCTTTAAGTTGGGTGAAAGCTTTTAATTCCTAAGTCTAATCTCTAAAAGATAAGAAAATGTTTTGCTATGATGCGATATTTGACATTTAGGGGGAAATACACGTATTTGCTTTCTTGTAAAGAGTTAATAAAATCAATACCACTCTCATGTCTGTACGGAAGATTTGTAGCTGTAGTCAGCAGCCACTTAGCATAGCTTAGCATAAGGAGTGGAAACAGAGGGAAACGGCTAGTTTGTTTAATCCATACAAACTATGACTGTTCGCTGTTTTATGGGTGGGAGCTGAGACTTCCTGAAGTCTTCACTGGTTGCTTGACAACCGGTCCTGACCAAGCAATAATCTGCCATATAACCCCTGAAAAATGTTGAATAAGTCATTTTTACGCTCTCAATCTTCTCATCCAACTCTCCGCCAATGATGAGTAAGGGTTTTTCCCGAAATGTCAAACAGTTGTTTGAAGTTTGACCGCCATGCACTTTTGTTCCACGTTGGCTCCCGCTGACACCATGGGTCAACGCTTTTCACTCCACAGAGCAACATCTAATCCCTCCACTGGCATTTAAGGTGCAGTTTTTTACTTGGGTGGATGTTTCCAATGTGATCTTTGGTATGTGTCTCTGAAGGAGGTTAATTGTGTCTCTCTGTTTTCTACAGACAAAGCCGCCTCCGAATGGCCCTCACCTAACCTCATCACTCAGTGTCGACCTCAGCCCTTTTTTGGCGATTCATTATCCGTCGCACATCACCTGTCACACAGCCACGACGCATGCACACGTACACACACACACACACACACACACACACACACACACACACAGTTGCAGCTCCGCTCTCAGCTGTGAGTGGAGATAAGGGAAATAGCACAGTTCCAGCATCCAGCACTCTTTGCTCACCTCTTTGTCAAACAAAAGAGGTAAACCTTCCTCTGATAACACAATTACTGAGCGTACATGCTGCCACATTCTCTTGCTCAACCTTGGGGGTTAAAGGTGAATGAAGATCGGGAGTCCGAGAGTAAAACTGCACACCTGCTTCATCCTGTCGTGCAGGAAGCAATGAATGAACCCCAAACTTGATCTGTGTCTGCCATTCTGTTTCCATATTGGAAAGTAACCTGCTGTAAAGTGTGACACAGTAATGGAAGTTTTTTGTTCTTTTTTGCCACATATCAAAGAGCCGGCGACCCCCTCCCTCCGCCACCCTCAGACCTGCTGCTGGTGGTTCAGAAACCCACTTCCTGGTACTTAATTTCAAGGTGCCTCTACACACACACACACAGAGAGACACACACATACACCACACAAACAGGAAACAGCCCTCTTTCATGTCCCTCAAACTGCATGCAGTTTAAGTTCTTCTGAAAGGAAGGTGTGCATACTCACCTGGTTTAGTTTGAGATATGGAAACCTAATATGTTTTTATTTTCTTCTGACCTTATTAAAACCTAAAAATGTAGATGTCCCTTTGCCACGAAGGTAAAACATGAACACGACCATAATAATTGTTATTACTCAAATAATAACCTTTTCTATGTTATATGGGCCATGCTTCAACAAACATTCATTTTGCACAGACATGCACAGCATGCTATCTTTTATAGGGATCTTACTTGTGTTTGAGGTCAGTTAGATCCCAGAAAAGTCAGACTCTTTGTTCCTTCTATGAACAAACAGTTACAAAACTCCAATACAGGAATCCTAACAGACCTATTTGGGATTTTGGGGGTTAGTGCTGCATGGGAAGTACTGTTAACACCAAACACAGACAGGAGCATATAGAAATCCATTGCATTTAACCTTGTTTTGCAGCTGGGCTCTCTGAGAAGTCATTCTCATGTTGTGTTTAGGCAAAGGTGATAATATTCTCTATGTTTTTGAGCTGTTAAAGAGGCCATGGACCCCAAACAGAACATCCATCCTTGTTCTTTGCTCTGGTGAAACATGAACAATAGCAACAAGGTTCAAGCAACTCCTTTGTCGACATTCGTGTGACCCACTTGTAAAAAAACACGCTGCTGCATTATGGTGTGTTGTCGATGACTGGTTTAAAATGCAATGAGGAATGAGCAATTGTTGGTTTCTCACACGTTGTGGGATTGTTAACTTTCTCTACTTTTAAAACTAAATGTCTGCTTCAAAATGAAACTATGACAGGTAGTGAATAATCAACCAAACACTTTCCAAAAGGCAATATTTGGGTCGGCTGCTGATCTGTTTAACATGCTGGTATGCAGAGAGTTAAGTGGTAAGGCTTTTGGGGGGGGGGGAGGAGTAAAGGAACAAGACAAGAATCTACCAGGCCCAGGTTCTCTGGAATAAAGCAACACGGAGGCCTCCACGGGTCAGCTGTGACGGGTCAGCACCCACCATTGTATGGAGGGAAGGGAGTTTCTGTTCCGGCTCGTTTTTGCAATCTGAGAGAATATAAACACGGACAGACGGAAGTGTCCAGACAGCGAGCGAAAGCAGAAGCAGAGCGTATGTTGAGTGGAGCGTACAAAGGGGAAGCTACAGTATGTTGTTATTGAAATCAAATACCACTCCGCTGCTCTACAGGTTGTTGTATCTACATGTATTTATCTATGTAAACATATAGAAAATTGACCACATGTGGTGCTATGATACTATCACCCCAACAATGTATGACTCAAACGTTTATCCCACACATCCCAGGAATATTCTCACAAGCGTATCGATCAGCTTACTTCTAACCCCAGGACCGTTGATCAGGTGATAACCTCAGCAACACCCACTTTTTTTTTTTAATTCTTGGAAATGATAGCGGTTCCAGCCCCCCCGATCAATATTTCTTTTGCTGTATCTTTGTGTAACCAAAACCTACTCAATCGAGAGTTTGATCATCCCCAGGTCAATACCCCTGACCGCTCTCTGTGCAGCTCACCAATCAACTTCCACCACAGTAAAACTCCCTTTAGTAGTGAAGTATGCACAGAGAAGCACAGCCAGCGGCTCTTTTATTTCTCATTTCCTCCCTGTAGGATTTTATCTTTAATTATAACTTTTTCCAAAGTCTGGCAGTTAAGTATTATGTTGCCATGGGGTCACTTAGTTAGCTGGGGGCTACAACTTTTTTTCTTTTAGCCTATAAATTGACATAATTAAAAAGTATGCTGAATTAGCTATTGGCAGTTCCTGTCCTCTCACCGGATTACTTGGATACCAAAAAAACGTAAGAATGTGATGATTCTCACTCAAGGTTTTGCAGTTGTGAAGCTCGTCTTTCTTCTGTGATAATCTAAGTGGATTTATGGGGTGTGTTTCACAGTTTGAAAACCTGATATTAAGCTTTCACACAACTGCTTTCCAAAACAGATTTGCCCAAAGGCCTTTATTATGCAGATATTATTAAAATAGTCTCTAATGCCACCCAAAATAAGGTCATATGAGAAGTTCTATTCCACGTCAAGTGCCCTGATGTTACAGGTATCTTCATTGCACAGATCAAAAAGGGACTTGATTTTAAACCCAATATTTCACAGATTTTTGTAGCATCACGCAGGTGCGTCGTGTCTGTAACTGCGTCAGGTGTAGGAGCATCTACATCCCACTGATTTCACACAACAACAACAACAACAACCCTTGTACACAACTCATTACACAGTTTCACTTTTCCAAAAATACGGGGTTTATTGACTTAACTGCAATCAATACTTACAAAAGAGGAGAAAAAAAAAGTTTATATAAACTCACAGAAATTACTGTAGTGAAAAACAAAACATGACTGAAGAAAAAAAAAATACATTCAACTGTTTTACTTTCTTTGTGTCAAAATCTGTTCACCTCTTCCAAAACACGTGAAGGCAAGACAGAACAAGTGACTATAAAATTAATTGTCCTCCATTGTTAAATATAAAAAAGGCAGAGAAGCCATAGCTACCTGGAATGTATTCAACAAGGCACTTCCAATGGTCGAGAGGGGGCCAAGCAAGTGCATCAAGCATCCAATCAAATTAAAAAGAAAACTAAATAAACGTTCCTCAACCCATTTGGTCACAGCTATTGCTTGTAATAACAGACTGGGTGTAAGAACATTGCGGACAGAAGACATTTCAACATCATCAGTCTTCCATCTTTGAGACTCTCATAAACCAGTGACACGAGGTCTTTAAGCACCCCTTTACTTCCACCATCAACCCAAAAGTTGAATCAATGTAATAACAGTAACAGCTGTTACAGTCAAATTATTGTAAAATGTGAAAGGGAAAAAACATCAGGAATGAATACAAGCAAATCTAGTTTAGATGGAATTGCAGTCCAATAAGAGGGAGTAAGAAAAAAAAAAAAAAAAAAAAGTACAATAAATAATCAAAACGCAAAACATCTTTTTTTGCATTTTTTTTGCTTTAAATTAAGTTTCATTTGACAAAGTGTAGTTGCAGAACAAAGGTCATTGAAGTACACAATATATTAAACTGTGAAAAAAGGAAAACTGACAAAAACGTCTTCACAATCTTTAGATTAATATGGAAGATCATAATTTAACATAAAAGAAAATATATTCTATTGTTCATTATCCAGATAAATACAAAACAAAATTAACAAAAAATGCATATGATCACCAATAAATATGTTCTGATAAGTTAAATAAGCAGTGACAAGCAAACCTTCTGTCTGGAAAGTTTTTTTTTTCAAACAATAACTGTAATAATAACATTAATAAAAAACAATTATCAAATAAAGAAAGCAAAAAAAAAAAGAGGGGATGTAATGAGTACAGAGTGCTCCTCGGAGCAGGTTCTAAAGTTGGGGAGAAGTAAAGTAAAATAGCTTGGAGATCCGATCTTGTCAAGTCGCAGGATGTACAACTGCACCATGGGAATGCTGGAATTCCCCAGATCGGTGAGGATGAAGGTGGGGAGGCAGGGTTGAGAGGCGGGACAGAGTCTTACAGGTTTAACGATCAGTTTGATATCAAGACTTCCTTCCCAAAATAAAAAATAAAAAAAAAGGAGCCAGTGACCAGCAACAGGAGGAGAAAAAAAAAAAATAGAAAAACTCAGGAGAAGGGTGGGCACATAACCAACTTCCAGTTCAAAGTCCTTCCTGCAGACTCACCCAGTCCACAATTACATAAGACGGGGCTTGAGAAGAACTGTGACGGGGGGGGGG
>JAVQJL010051531.1:0-10517 GCA_036024295.1 Nannoperca obscura
ACACACACACACACACACACACACACACACACACACACACACACACACACACACACACGACCTCTGTCACAGTGCAGAGGAGGCTAGGACCTGACAGAAATGCAGGTCGTAAAATACAGGAATGTCTCTTAAGAAATGTATAATAAAACGAAATTGGTTTAAAAACACAGAAACATGCAGAAATTAGTAAATCGACAAGCTGTACTGCATGAGTAGAGCACATTTGAGGTTCAGTGGTCCATGTCTGCCCTTCTTGCCCCCTTGGGGGGGATATTTGCTTTGGACACAAAATACAGAGACAAATTAAAATGATGGAAGTACATCTGATGATAAAGGGAACAAAGAGTTGCCCCAAACAGCTGAACGGGAGATCACTGACAGATTAGAAATGGAAAAGAAGAAAATCACTGGGGTTAATAACACACTATCTCTACCCCTCCATCCCTCCCCATCTCTTCCCTCTTCTAGTCTTTTTTTTCTTCTGCTGGCGTTTGCTGGTCAGCAATAATCAAAAACCACTTTCTGTGGGCCGGATTAGTTTAGCCCCCCCTTCCCCCCCAACGCCCCCCACTCTCCCTTCTCCAGCTTAGCCCACTGGACCAGGGCGGTGTGTATGTGGTTGTGCATGTGTGTGTTTGTTGTGGGGGATGGGTAGTTGGGCGTGCGTGTGCACACATGTGTATGTTGCAGGTTGCATGCACATGCATTGACAGAGGTGTGGGGTGTACAAATATCAGGAGGTGGTGGTGGTGTTGGTGTTGGAGGTGGTGGGGTGTCTTATCAGGACTCTGCTTCTGGAGACAGACACACGGCAGGAACGATTGCTTTTATGCACACACCAACATGCACACGCACACACACACACCTTAACAAAAAGGCCTGGCAGTAACGTGATAATGCCAGGGTTAGCGGTTAGCCAGCTAGAGAAGGAGGACACAGTGTAGTTTTGTTTTGGGGGAGGGAAGAACGGGATGGCACATAATCAGACCTGTTACTAACACCTTCAAAAAACACCTCCAGATCAGAGTGCCTCTCAATACACACCTTTGTGAGAGATTAATGGACAGAAACGGGAAAGGCGTAGAGAGTTCGAGACAAACTGGGCACATTTAAACCAAAGGGCCATATTCCCACGGTGACTGAACTGAACCTGGTCACACTTTGTGACCAAACATACAAACAGGAGCTGTACAAACAATCATTATTTACAGATTGTATTAGGCCAAATGGATAGAACGTATAGGGTATCAAGAGTATAGAGAAATAGTACTGGGACTGATTCTGATGGTGGGTACCTAACTGGTTAATTACCGAACTGGCCAGTGACGCCCTCGCTCATTTCAAGCAGTTTTTGTAGTTTGCTAGCAAATAAGATACATGTTAGATAAGAGATGTATCTGAAGTCCTCGTTTGCATGCTAGTTTATATAACAGCCAATATTCGTAGTAGACTTTCCAGCCATTCAGCAGGTGTCACTGCCTGCTCAACCTCGATTCAAACAGACAGGGTTTCAGAAGGTTTAGTGTGTTTGAGATTTCATAGATATTGTTATTGAAATGTTTTTCTACCTTTTATACCGCGTTTTATAAAAGCAGAAATGAAAGAAGAAAGGAGTTGGACAGTGATAGGGGACGGCATGTTAACACTCGTCTTTTTTTGTCTGCTTTCTCTTGTTGTCTTTTGACTCTCTTACAAACACCAACCTAAATCCACACACACAGACACACACACACACACACACATTACTCATGCACACTCCATCAATGTGTTCTACTGTACCTTGATTTCAGAGGGTGAGAGTTTGTCTGTTCGCCTGCCAGTCTCTGGGGAGCCCTGGTTCTTTTGGTTGAGGTAGACTGCAGCCACTTGGCTCTGCTCCAGGAATGACAGCAGAATCAGCCTATCGCTCAGCACCGCTGGGGATGACATCACCACACTTGATTTGTTTTGATTCAACACAAAAAAAAAAATACTGTGTATATTTCGTTGAGGTGACACGGTCTTCTTACACAGCCATAAAATCATGACAAAAACTCTCAACACACTCCACACACTGATTACTACACAGCTGGGTTTCATCAGTCTTACCATTTCTTTATGTAAACATAATGTCTTGAATTAGGATACTTAGTTACTATTCAAAAACAATAACAATTCACATTTATTATATAGCCAGAGGCCTAACATTCACTGATGGATGTTTCTTTTATTGATAATGATAAGGACTATTTGGGACATTGTTAAGTTAAGTTAATTGACATTAACTTCTTCAGGAAACATACTTTAAAGACTTTCTGAATTAATAATCTCAGAAGCTGAGAAATAACTGTAAAGTTCCTTTTACAGTTATTTTAATAAAGGTTTTGGTACAGAAGCAGTTTTAATGTTTATGTTTGTGTACTGATATTTTGCAGTTTCTGTGTTGGAGCATCCTTCTATGCATTGGTCTCTCATTGGATTACTGATACAGATGTAGCCTTCTTGTAGAGGATATAAAGGCTGTGGTTTGTTACACATTCTGCACAGAAACACACTGTATAAATAAAGAAGATTTGTCCAGTTAGTCAGCTAGTGTTTTCATTTAGAGTTCATTAACATCGACCCAGTTGATAGAAACAATTAATATTCACTTAATGGTTTGATAGGAACATAACAGAAGACATGTGTTGCCAGTTAAAGGTCTTAAACCCTCCCTCTGCTGTACACATTGTTCTTCTGATGCCTGGGAAACAACATCATCAATTACATTTAGACTCTGATAGTGTTTTCTAAATGTTCTCACTACATTCTGCAGTATCATTTATCATTATCCCTGATATACTGTCAAATTTAGTTTTGCTTAATTTGGAGTTGGAGGACAGACGTTTCCGTGTTTCTCCCATTCTCTCTTTTTTCCCTGTACTCTCCCTCACCTCTTCTTTCCTACCCTTTCCCTTTCACCTAATTTTCCTCTCTGCATCCTCTCCTCTCCTTTCTACCGCTTCCTGTAGTCTCTGTATCTCTTTCCTCCCCTGTTCTCTTCTCTCTTCCCCTGTCAGTGTACTGCAGGCTCTAAGGCCTTTTTGTGGTAGAAGAACACACTTGATCCTGTTCAACTCTTCAGGAGCTGCATGGAAACGCTGATTAGCAATTAAGCCCCCCTCTCCTTCAAATTAATCTGTTTATGAAACCAATTAAATGGAAAGGAGGGGGGGTTGTTACACATGTCTCTCAGATATCCTGCTTTGAGTTGAACGAGTAAGGCTGCACCCCGAGATTTAGAAATCTAACCGCCAATTAACCATGGCATGTGTGTATTTATAAATGTGCGGGTATTGGTATGATTACACTTCAAATCATCCTGTTGTGTGAAAATTTCAAATTAATATGCAAATATTCATGAGGGAAGTGAAACATTGCTTGGAAATACAGAAAAAGTAGCATCTTAAATCAGGTCAATTGAGTCTGTCCCTATGCTGAAGTTGGATTATAAAGCATTTGTAATGAAAACTGGTTCAAAGTTTAAACCATTACAAAATACAGCCATTAACAATGCCTTGGCTTTCCAAAACAACATTTAATGCAATAGTAAGCGTCTTTATAATAGATTATAGACAAATCAAGTTAAATGCAGTTTAGTATTGATCTCTATGGGTGTCTATAAACGGGATTAGGTTTAATCCCATTCATTCCTAAATGAAGGAGGGGATATGAAACCAGGCTGTGGCCCAATCTGGGACCAGGTGGCCGATTTGGTATTAAGGACCAGACCTTTGTGACCCACCCAGACACAGACACACACACACACACACACACACACACACACATCTATACTTACCCTCTAGACACATACACGCATAGCTACATTTACATTCATACATGCAAGCCTGCAACTATGCTTTATGCATTTTCACTTACACACGCATTCACACCCACAAGCATAAAACAAACCAACCACGTGTTAAAACACGCACGCGGCCTCTTTCTCACATACTCACACACGCACACACACAAAGAGTCCCCTAAATCCATTTAATGCCATCTCCTCAGCAGCATGTTGACATAAGAGGCCAATGGGCTTAACCAAAGCACATTTAAACATTGGTAAATTAAACTGGCTATGAAAAATCACTTAAGGATGCTTAATCGTGGAGCATATGTGCGGCTTGGCCCAGCCATCGGCCAAAAGAAGCCAGTAATACTTTGATGGTGTAAAATATGTGTAATCTACTGCTCTGTATGATGCAATCAGAGCTCATGGTGGAAACAGGAAGGTAACCGGCATTGAGGATGCAAAGTTTTAGAGCGGACTGTAAGCCTGCTTTGTCACATTGTGAAACAAAAAAAGACCTGGCTGCCACTGCTTGTTTCCTCAGAGCGGCAAATATACGTAACAGGCCTCACATTCAGATAAATCCATGCAAATCAAAAAGGGGATTTTCTTCAGCATTCAAACACTGAGAACCTTTTTCCTTTAGAAAGTTGTCAAATCCTGTTCCAAAAATGTAAACAAATACTCTGTTGTCACACAGTGACTTACTTGAATTTAAGATTTGAGCTGAAACGATTAGTTGATGAAACAACTTGAGGAATTGTTAGCTAATATTTGCTGGTTTTAGCTTCTCAAATATAGTTTTGGTCGCTTGGTCAGATAAAACAAGCTATTTAAGGACATCACGTTTGGCTCTACAAAGTTGTGATTTGTACTTTTCATAGACTTAATTATTGAAAACATAAGGGACAGATTAATCCTATATTAATTGATCTGCCATTGATGAGAGTGATTGAATATACAAATGTGCACAGATAACAATAAGACACGTCCACCTAGCACCATGTCTCACACACACACACACACACACACACACACACACCTCGACTGTACTATGATTGTAAACAGTTTCAGTAATTGTACATTATAAATGTGTTCGACAGTGTGATCTGGTCTGGCTCTCTACTCTAATTGTCTCAGGCTAATTTAACAAGTGACAGATGTGAGAACAGCCTCTAACCCCCCCATAAACACACACACACACACACACACAATCCCCGGAACCCACCCTCTCACAACCATTACTCTAATAATTAGTGCCTCTGAGGCTTTGAATGGAGCACAGTGGGAGGTGAGTGGGTGTATGTGTACCTGGGTGTGTATGTGTGTGACTCAGTGGGTGCCATTGTGTATGTGGGAGTGTGCATGTGTGTGATTCAGTCTGTGTGCATGTGTAAATGTGAGAGGACATACAGTAAGTGCTTGTTGGTCTATATAAAAAAAACTGTGCGTCTGCAATTACATATGTACGCACTTGTGAGAATTACTGTGTGTATGTGAGAGTGTGTGTGTGTGTGTGCGCGCACTATGGGGGCTTTATCAGGTGTCTGGAGACCCCGGACGGAAGCAGGGAGGGCGGTGTTATGAACAAATAATTGATACAGAAAGAAAGAAATAATTAGCAGATTTGGGACGGTGTCCACGGCCCCTTATTCTCTCCTGCCAGGTCTGCCGATTGAGGGAGCGCAGTGTGAAGGGGGGGCGGCGCTCCCTGGAGGAACGCACGATGGAGGAAAAACACTGATGGATGCTCTTAAGGGAAGGCCCCTGGATACACACAGCACAAAAGGATTTGCCTGCAATTAGCTAGCAGAGTCGCCTCGCTCACCTGTGGCACCTGTTATGTGTGTGAGGCAGCGTGAGTAAGACAGTGTTTGCGTGGGAAAGTGGCGAGGGGAGTGTGGAGGTTTGTGTGTGTGTGTGTGTGTGTCTGGGGTGAGCAGGTGTAAGCACACAGTCGGTGCTGACAGTGTGGGAGAGTGCATGGTAGATGGTATTGTGGTGTGAAAATACAAACATTTTCAATGCAAGTATGTGTTTATGTGTTTGTGTGTGTGTGTGTGTGTGTGTGTGTGTGTGTGTGGCTGTGGGCATAGAGGCAGGTCAGCCATGTGGTGGAAACAAAGGTTCACTGCAATTTAAGCAGATTTAAGTCACATAAAAACCATGAATTCATTCAGTGAATGCAAAAATCGCAACAATATAGGGGAAAGCATTCTTTACTGCAGCAATAGGTATGATTGCTAATTAGCATCAGCAGCACCAAAGTAACCACAGTCAAAATGTCTGATGGCTTTAATGCACTGGGTATGAAAGGATAAAAGAAAAGAAAGAGTAAAAAAGATTTAATTAAAGAAATAAACACAGAGTATATGCATTCCAAAGGCAGAAAAACAAGCTCCCTGAAGCTTAATGTTAAATAAACATTGAAGGTCAATAGGTCTTGACTGATTTATAGTGGAACTCTGTTACATACAATGTGTGTGTGTGTGTGTGTGTGTGTGTGTGTCAAACTAACCATCAGTCACGATGTTGGCTGGCAGACGGCCCACTAATGTGCGGTCTACACACACTTGTTCGAGCTGAGGTCCATTTAGGGTCAAGGTCACCAGTACACCACTGCTCAGAATCACCTGCAAGATACAACACACACACACACACACACACACACACACACACACACACAACTATTGAGACACTTTATGAGAGTTTATCGGGTTGGTATCTTTCAATGAACTTGAATTGAGCAAGTTAACTCATCAATGAGGTTTAACAGACAACTCTTAAATTTGTCAAAGCTAAATGTTCCCAATCCTTTGAACTGCATTCAGAAACACAAAATGGCATCTGGATTCTTTTGACTTCAGGTGAGTAGAAATTGGTATATTTTTCCATCCCATTTTGCTGTTTTGGTCTCTTCTGTACACACAACATGTCTGTCTGCCCGTATGTCCTGTGGCTCTTCTTGAGGTTTCTGGTATTTTTTCCCATTTTTCCCTGTTAAAAACTTCTTCCTTATTTGAATCAAGAGTTAAAGGATAGAGGGAGTCGTATTCTGTACAGATTGAGGCACATTTTTGATTTATAATATATAAATTGACTTGACATGCTCTTGGATAAGATATGAGACAAATGTATACATTTCATTCATTATGTACGTCCAAAAAGGGAGGCTTGTATTTACCTGGGAAAGGAACATGAGAATTAGTCTTGAGGGATCAAAACCGATGATTACAATTATGTGGACACTGTTTGAGATGTTCCCTGTATTAGTTTGATATTACCTGGCAACTGGTTTAAAAGTCCACTGAAGCTCTTTATCTGAGACCTGGTCCAGGAGGACCATGGGAGGTTCGTTCAGCTTCTGCCTCTGAAAAGAGTTGTTTGTGTGTGTGTGAGCGCGCGCAGTAGGTGATGGGCTGAGGAGGGTGTGTACCTGGCAGCAATTCTTGTTCCTCCATCTGGTGTGAACGCAGGTGTTGGTCTGCAACAGCTCCTGAATGAGCATAAAAGATAAACAGAGAGAAAAATAGAACAAACAGAGGTGAACTGGGCTCCAAGCACCAAATGCAACTAGTAACCACAGGAACACTGACCTGATGCAGTTCTGATGCTGAGAGCAACACAGAACAGAGTTTAAACAGGTGGTTTAAAGTTTTTAATTTTTGACAACAGACTGAAAATGTATATTTCTTGCTCAGCAGCGACTGCTTGCCTCTACCGAAGTTGTGAAACAGTGAACTTTGGTGTAACAAATCAGTAGTTTCCATGTTTTTGTAACGTGAGTGCCACTCATACTTGCATTAATTATCTTAGTGGCACACAGTACCGGACACTTGCCACCACGGGTGGCCACTGCAGTAGTTCCTGCTCATGCCAAGGGGTGGGAGAGAGTTGAAAGAGGATGCAGGTAGGGACTGCTTGTGTGCATGTGTGTGTATATGTGTGTGTGTGTGTGTGTGTGTGTGTGTGTGTGTGTGTCTGTGTGTGAAAGGTCAGTCATTCCTGCCACATTCCAAACCCAGCTGGGGTGATTGGATGGGAGGAGAGAGGGACGGAGAAGGAGGAGGGTGGTGTGTGGAGGTGAGCTGGGGTGTTTCTAGTTTCAGACAATGGTTACGGGTGGAAGGATGGAGGTGGATGGGTGGGGAGTGTGTGTGAGTTTGAGCGTGTGTGTAACAGCCACAAACAAAGCTAGGTCTGTACTGCCACAAGTACAGAGGGGACGGGGGGGGGGGGGCGAGGAAGAGGCGGAGGAAGAGGAGGATGAATGAGGGGCGAGGAAGGGAAGGAGGAGGAAGAGAAGGAGGGAGAAAGAGAAAGGATGAGGGGGCAGCCTGCAGGCCCCTGATCCCCTCAAATATCCCCCTCGATGACAGAGCTCGGCCGAAAGAGAGGTGATGAGAGAGGAGAGGGAGAGAGGAGAACAAACGGGAACGACAGGGAGAGTGAAGGGAGAGGGAGAAAAGAGAGAGAATGCCCCTATTTGTTAATCAATCGGCCGTTTCGGAAAGGGAAAACTCCAAAAATCCCCAGAGGGAGGAAGAAGACGGGGGAGGCTGGGAGGGGTGGTAGTGGAGGGTTTAACAGAGGAGGCGGGTACCTCCAACTCCTTCAGCGAATCGCGTAGCTTCTCTGGTCGGCGGTTCCTGGGGGTCCACGAATGGCCTCGAGCTACGGAGGAAAAACACAAAAAGAATCAAAAGATCATGTGGCTTGAACTTTTAAAACAGACATAGGAGAAATCTTTTTTTTTCAGGCCCTCATGGGAATTGAGAAGAATATGGCACCAAAAACCGGAAAGGGTAAAAGGGTTGAACTCAATATCTGGGTTGACATCTGAAGTATGAAAAGGGGACGACATGAGGAATAAAGGGTGGTGACAAGACAGTCAGGCGGAAAAAGGAGATGCAGGTACATGAAGCAGGTGTTCCTAAATGCAATGCTGAATCTGTTCTTGAATGTAAACAGAATATGAGTTGCACTCATGAGCTTTGGCTCCATTTTGAGTCCCAATTTAGTCATTTGCTGGTTCCAGCTTCTCAAATGTGATTATTTGCTGTTTTTTATCTGTTTTCATATTAATATAAAATGACTGGATTTGGACAAAACAACTAGAAGACGTCATTTGAAACACTGGGAAATTTTTTTTTTATTATTTCTCCCGATTAATAGACTAAATGAATTAAATAATTGAAAAGACAGTCAACAAGCTAATCATTTTTAAAACTGTTTTAATTGCAGCACTAGTCTCAGTTATACACCACTTCAGTCTTCCACTGTTAAAACTAAAACTAGACTGGAACAGCTTCAATTCTCAAGAGTGTCAATGAATCAGTGCTACACACCACAGCTTTAAAGGCAAGGCTAATTCGCAATGCCTGTCCGAAGATGGACCTTTAAATATACACGACAAATACAATACAATACAATGACCATAAAACTCAATGACAAGCACTGGATCATTCATGAATACACAAGTTACTTCAACTTAGAGTTTAAAATGATACATGACATGATCCACATTAAGCTCTGTGGGTAAGAAGTTCCACATATTGATCACATGAACAATTAAAGGCCAAATGAGGATTTATGAAAAGGCACCTTAAGGTTCCCCATAGATGAGTCAGAAACCCTGAGAGGAACCACCCGCCCACCGAAGAACCTGGTTATTTAGGCTTTTATGGATGAAGTTAATTAATATTAGAACATTTAATAAAATGATCAAAACGTAAGTATAAAGGCAGTGGTGATCCTCCCTCTGAGTCCGACGCCAGCTTTGCTTACTCTTAGTACCAGCAGCTATGTCATTGGTTGACTTTTATGTTTAAAACCCAGTGTGAAACTATTACTTAATATGTAGAAACTACATTGATGTAGTTTTATATTTCTGACCACCACATCCCCAAAGCAGCATAAGTCTGAAGCCTGCTGCTTACAGATTGATGTAGCTGCACTAAAGGAGTGAAAATATTCTACTGAAAGCAAAAAGTCCCTTCAAAAACACACACACACTAGTCCTCAAAGAGAAGCAAATGTTTAATCGTGAGGACTTCTGGCACTCTTGAGTTGAGTTATCTCCTAAATGCAACCTCACTGTTAGCAGCACATATCTCAACACGTACCACACCAAGGCCCCTTCATTTTAATTTCCCAGCCCTCCCTTTTCCCCTCCATCTCTAGTGGTTAAACAGAGGGAGGAAAGGATAGGGGGAAAAAACCCAGCTAATTGAATTTGTGCATCTGCTTGTGTCCACGTACATACATGAAGTTCAGTGGGAGAAGAAAAAAAAAGGGAAGGAAGCACTGCTGTTTTCAATACAGTGCAATCACTCGCCTATCTGTTTATTTTACAGTCGCTTTTCATCTTTACTGAAACGAACCATTAAGGAGTGGGATTCTCTATTAAGAATGAGTGGGAAGGGGAGGTAAACAGATGCATGCAAATTAGGGTGTGGAGGGTGGAGGGTGGTCAGGGGAGTGTGGAGGGAAGGGGGGGGCAGGGGGATGAGTGTTCGTCTCCTGATAAGGGTGTTTGTATTCCACTACTGGGTGAAAAGCAGAGAGAGTGAGGAGAAGAGAGGGGGAGAGAGAGAGAGAATGGAGGAAGTAGGACAGTTGACTGACTAGGAGATTTCTGGAAGATGGTGCTCCACTGGTAAGATGATTAGTGACACACACACACACACACACACACACACACACA
>JAVQJL010051540.1:0-15378 GCA_036024295.1 Nannoperca obscura
ACATGCACATGGTTTTGCTCCCACGATGGTCATGTTCTCTCTGTCACTCAGAATCTTCTGCCTCTCTCTCTCTCTCTCTCTCACACACACACACACACACACACACACACACACACACACACACACACACACACACACACACACACACACACACAAACGACCACTTCACACACACTAATATCTCCTCTCTCCTCCTGCAGGATCATTCGGACAAAGGTTCAGCAGCCGCCTGGCCAAACAGGCTCAGTGTCGGCTCACAACTTAGGTAGGTCGCTGCTCTAAAATCCTGTTTTCAACTGTCAAAGCCAATTTTACAGCAGAGCCATTTTTGTGCAAGTCTTTCAGGAGCGGAGCGCGTGTGTCGTTTGTGGAACAACGAAACGTATTGAAATTCTGGACCTTAACTTACAGAGAAAACACTATTCCAAACAGCAATAATCAACATGAAGAATGTAGTAGTAGCTAACAGCATCAAAAAACTCTAAACACAATTCTTATATCACAAAACAACAGCTCAGTGAGAAAACGTAAATCTTGCCAGAAGATGTTAAGAGTATCGAGATCAAGAGAAATAGATTTTTTAAGTTCACAAATTCAAGTTAAATCTAGTTAACAGGATTATCAACTGGATTATCAACCGAGCAAAGTGAGCAACTGCCCAAAGCCCTCAGACCCTCAGGTGCTACAAAGACTCCATTTCTTGTGTGTCAGTTGGTTTGTGGTCATTTGATTAATTGCACATTTGTTTGGTTTCATGCGTCACAAAATCACACAATCAATCGAAATGGTAAAGGCATCAAAGCAGGTCCTGAAGCAGGTCTTGCGTACTGTACCTATCTTCTAGGGTGCCAGAATTGACATGGTGCCTATTCCTAAATGAGTGTGTGTTCAACCAAATTGTCACAAACAGGGGTCCACAGCTAATGTTTGCTCTTTAGTGGGTTAATTCAGTCATGTTTTCTTTTGCCAACATAGAGTGGATTGGAAAGACATTTTAATAAATAGGCAAAAATCAAAGGTTTTTGAAAACAAAGGTGCATGCAATTCTAACTTTTGCATGAATGAAACTTATATTTTTGATCATAAAGTGATCCTGTGCACAATTATGGAAGTCAGTCCTTCTGAATAGCCCTCAAAATAGATAATTAGGTTCTTATTAGGGGGTCCTCATTATTATGTTACATTTGAACTGAATAAACAAAAATATACCCTTGTCCTTCAGATTAACATGGTCTGGCTGTTCATTTGTAGTTTTTAATCATGTTACAGACTGAAGCAATATATCTATTACAGCTATGACTGAAACATTATTTCCTTTTATTCGATGAATATCTCAGAGTACAAATAAACATGAGAGGCTATCTCCCTCTACCGCTCTCTCTCTTCTTCACTTTGCCCTGCAGTGGATTGTGTTTCGGTGTCTCTCATATCTTCATAATCGCACATTGTCTAGTAATCTAAATTAATTTCACACACTCTGCTCCCTGAGTCCTGCCAGACACACACACACACACACACACACACACACACACACACACACACAGTATATCCACATGCATACACACCTAGATGCACCCAGACACACACACACACACACACACACACACACACACACACACACACACACACACACAATGAACGCTTACAGATTACACAGATAAATAGGTCCCACTCCCAGGCGGAAAATTGAACATTTGGATTTGCAGAATAAAAGCGTTACGTTCTGATAAAAAAAACAGTGCAAAGAAAGAGAAAGGAAAATCAGATAATTGAAGTGCTAAATCAAGTGATGGGAAAAGGAGGGATATGCATTCATTATAATCTCCTTGTCGTTAGCAAAGGAGTAACGACTGGAAGGGACCTTGATCGCCTGGTTTATCGTTTTTTTTTTTTTTTTCTTTATTCCCTTTTCGGTCTTGTCTTTCTATGTTTGGGGGGTCTGCTGGGAGAAAGGATTAGGATGTCTGTCTCCACACCTTTCTGTCCCTCCTGGGATACCATACTGTCACTCAACCCCACGTCCGCATACAGGGGCACAGATAAGGGACCAAGGAATGAGTGACTGTATGTTTTGGTGTGTGTGTGTCAGGAAGTTGCAAAATGTGTGTGTGTGTGTGTGTGTCACTGAAGCGGTGACAAGTATGTCGCTATGTCGCCCAGCAAGGAACTTGTCTCCTCCAGGGGGAAGATTAGAGGGAGAGACATGAAGAGCAAAACACAGACAGACTCCTGTCCTTTATGGCATTTTTTAAAGCTTCAATTTGGTCTGTATGGCTCAGTAAAGTTTCAGAAGATTAAAGTGCATCTATGTTGATTTTAAGGAGAAAAAAATAGGATTTCACTGAGTTGTTTTGTTTTGCATCTTCAGTTGTGAAGGTGTCATACAAAACTGGATCAAGACACGTGAGTGTTGCTCTTCAAGTAAAAAGAACAATAATTACCAAGTGGAACACTAATCTTCAGAAGTTGTATTGGACATTCTGTGTCACTGCAGAGAGATTTTATTTGTCTGTTTAACATCATATAAGGAAACCATCCTGCTAAGAAGCTTTTATATACTACATTTGAAAAACACAACAGTAAACAAAAGTTGACCCAATTTATTGGGACTGCAGTACTATTATTAAGATTCTGGTTTAATTTAAGAATTATACTCACTCTCAAATTTGATGAAGTGAGCAGGATATTCTTTAAAATATTAGATTTTAATTGAGTTAAATACAAATATATGTACGGTGGAACAGATAATGACAGCAGAGGTTTCATTCAAATTGGTAATCACTCCTAGTCTCTGAGTGTCAAGATGTCCAAATAGATCTTTTTGCATTTTATAACACTGTGACAGATTTTTCTCAAAGGGCCACTGAAAAAAAGGAAGCTTACACACTACTCACAAGAAAACACATATATGCTGATCCTCCCCCCTTGCTTGTTTTGTGCTTTCTCAATACATCCCTCAAACTGTTTGTGTTGTCATGTGGTCTCTCTCTAGCGACGTCCGTGGGCGCCACACAAGTGTCAGCAGTGACCAGCGACTCAGCCGGCTCCTCGTACTCCATCAGTGGAATTCTGGGTATCAGCTCAGCTGCCGATGTGGGCAAGAGGAAGAGGGACGAAGGTGAGCGAAATAATATGTGTTTGCTTGTTAACCTGCGTAACTATAATGGCACATGTAGAAACACATAATATACATAAACATATGACCAAGGATGATGATGGACAGCCTCAGGACCCCCTCCTTACCCTGCTAACATGGAAAGCACAGGATCAATGACAGATATGTGTGTGTGTGTGTGTGTGTGTGTGTGTGCAATTGTGATGTTCTAAACCAAACATTTTCATTCAGAAACCCCTATTTGTTTAATAACAGTTCTTCACTGGAGAGCTACCTGAGAAGTCAGTTTATGCATGCACTATTGATCCTATAGGATGTCATACTGGATCAATGTATGTTAATAGAGGCATGAGCTTGTGTGTGCAGGTAAGGGGGTTCTCACATGTACTGTATGTATATGTTTGTGTATGTGTTCGTGCATACATGTGTGCATGTTTGTGAGTGTGTATGTGGCGGTGTCAGTGGCATTAAAAAGCCATCACACAGACAGTCTCCTGCGGTAAATGAGACAGGACCAGATGTCGGAGCGAGGGGGGGTGACAGAACGCCACTGGGGGCTATTTCTCGCTCTCTCTCCAACACATGGAAACACACACGCACACACACACACACACACACACACACACACACACACACACACACACACACACACACACACACATACAGTATGGGGTCCTTTTCTCAATGCTGATGAATTTCCAAAACATTCCAGCAGGTTCCAGGATGAATCCCAGGTGCACCTCCAGTGTTTTGATATGCTTGGTTACGGCCCACTTACCCATCAGCAGAGCACAAAGACTTTAGACCTGACACACAAACACAGAATACAGGTGAATAATAATGACGTTTGATCCGAAACCACTGCAAGTAAAAAAAAGACAATGTGGACACATGGACAAAATATGGCAACAAAGTTTTTAGGCTTGGTTGAGGTGGAAAATTTGGTGTATTCATTCAAGTAAAACGCGCCAAAGCAATGGAAACAAAATTATGACGTACATGAATCATGTGACGTATTTGTTGCTGAAGCTTCTGCTCCACTGAGGAGAGACGGAAAATTGCAGCAGAGGAAAACATCAGATTTGGTTGGAGTGATGAGGACACTGTAACCTTCCTCAAACTGATACATGAAATACACTTAATTGCCATTTGTCTTCCACCATTTGACAGGCGCACTTGTAATGTAAATCATCCTGTTGCATCCTCTTCTTCTGCAGTGGTTTAATGGCACCTGACTGGAGAATTAGCACCATTGGTTATCTCGATGCGCCCAACTCATAATATTGGCATAACATTGGCGGATGGAAACTTGCAGTAATTTGCATTTTCTTTTGAAGATTACCTACAATTTCTGTTGCAATTTGGATTTAATTTTAATGGAAACCTGTCTACAGTGGCTACTTTTGAATCAGTCACACAGCAGACGTTTTGACTTTTTATAGGATGAAAAGCAAAGATAATACTTATAACATTAATGATGGCTCTGTTTCATTTAGGTGTTCTTGTTCCAGGGCTCTGGTGTGTTGCCTACTGGTTTACTGTCATGGCTTCCTGGGAATGGAGCCATTGTTAATGTTATTCGTCACACCTGTGCTTTTCTAGCGACAACAAATCAACATGTAACATGGCTCTACTTTTCTTATAAAGCCATATTTCACTGACAAGAATAATATAAGTCATGTATAATTAGATAAACGTATCCCACACTATTATATTATGTGTGGTCTGACGTCTGTGGCAAAGACTGTGGTTGAATCTGTAGTTGAAGTAGAAGCTCTGTAATCTAATTAGCAGCATTATTGTCTCACTTTGTTCTTTCTGTGCATGACGTGCTACACTATGTGCTACATGTGTGGTCGGTCTGTTGTTTAACTATGACTGGACCATGTGTTTCATAATTCACATCAAAAATATTTTATCACTTCATGTTTCACTGAAAATCCAGAAAGCATAATTTGAGCGTTGTGTTGCTCCGCGTCTCGTTTTGCTTGTGTGTTTTATCTGCAGTGTTTCTGTGGCAGAGGTCTGGGCGGTTGGCTCTGTGGTCTAATTAACAGCATTGCTAATCACAGCTTCCATTAGAGCAGCCCCCGCTGGATAATGACACACGCACACAGCAAGGGGCGACAGGGGGAACAGCATGCACTGACATGGACAGACAAACACATACACAGATACACAGTAACGCAAGCTTCTCTCACACACTCACACCCATATGCTTGTCGGTACAAACGTTTGTACACAGGAGGAAAAAGACATAAACATACACAAGTCACCCACACACAAGGCCAACAATCACGCAGGCTTCTCTTGTTGGCTTTGTCGTTATCTATGTTACAGATGCAGTAATGAGAGTGAACCTCAGTGTCTTTTATGTACCTGCGTGCATCAGACAAGGTTCAAACCTTGACTTTCCATGTATGAAGAAAATCCTTAAATAGCTTGATTTAAAAAAAGGAGTAATCAATGTTTGTGTTTTGCGAAAATATTTTATTATTTATTTTATTATATTTTTAAGATTTTTATTTTGAACTAATGAAGTGGCATGTTTCAACATGAAGCCATTTGTCAGTCCATTGATGGAAAAGAAAATTCACCAAAATGATCAAGACATGAGGTGATTATTATCTGCCATAGCAGGAAAAGCTGCTGGTGATATCCCATTAAAGTTTTCCTAATACATGTCTTTGATACAGTGAATAGTGGTTCACCGGTATGGCTTATTTGGACACTTGAATGGAACTGAGCTATAGCTGATGTTATTAGTGCCAGTTCAGGTGAATAATATTATGTCTATTTTTATGAAGCTTTGCATTTGTGGTTCAAAAGGTGACCCGGATTCAAGCCCTTGAGTGGGCAAACACCCTGTTGTAGTACCCTTGAGCAAACTTCAGAGGTATATTTGTTATTGTCATATTATGAAACTGATTAAAATGGTAATATATCAACATGTATATATGAACACATATCTCTGCTGTAACTTACATGCATAGAAATGGCAGCTGTGCAAGTGATGGGAACACAGGAAGATGGGGTCATGGCATGTGTGTTTCTCTGTGAGTGTGTGTGTGTTGGCAGGATGAGTGTGTGGGGGTAAAGCCCTGCGTGACCTGTGCCCTCAGCCAAAGCGAGGGGAAGTGGGGGGTGACCGGGGGCAAAATGTAGATGAATGGAAGTGAATGGAAGAACTTGACTTGTGGGGCCAAAAGGGGACTATTGTATCTTAACCTATTCTCTTACATACAGAGGCTGTGTGTGCGTGTGTGTGTGTGTGTGTGTGTGTGTGTGTGTGTGTGTGCATCCAACATGGATATGGAGTTCAGGACAGGTGGGAATGTTAAAATAGGGAATGTTTCTTTCCTTGAGTGAATGCTCAGTATGTTTGAAGGAAGATTATAGCTAGTGTTTGTTAAAAAGTCTCATTGGCATGAAGAAGAAATATTGTCAATGGCATTTAGCCAGAATATCAAGATGACCTCTCACCCCCTTGTGCATCCACTGTGACATGCAGCAGCTTACCAGATAAAAGACGCTGGGAGCAAGCAAAAGATGGAGGATGGAGGAGAGGAAGGAGGGAAGCCCCGCCCCTCACCCTGAGTTCCTCTCAGTGCCTCCTGGCCCCCAAAACTTTGATCTCTTGAGTTTAGAAGGGGCACACACACACACACACACACACACACACACACACACACACACACAGGCTTGCACAGGCTGGAGCTGTGATCAGTATGACACTCGATGTCAAGTGCAAACACACACACACAACATCCACTGACACACACAAACAGGTGACAACCCATCTAACTCTTTAAGGAATTTGGATTTTATAATTCAACTGTTCCTGGGTTGGCGAAAAAATGGCAAGGCCAGGCAGAGTCAGAGGGAGATGGTGATGGAGAGAGGGAGAACCAAGAGAGAGAGAGAGAGAAGGCGGAAGAGAGAGGAAAAAGGCGAGAACAATAAGGGCTCATTGTTTGTTTTGTTCTGCTCTGAAAAAGAGGGAAGAGAAGCGCTTCCCTTCTGAGACTGACTCACAGAGATAGAGGCAGCTGTGAGTGAGTGTGTGTGTGTGTGTGTGTGTGTGTGTGTGTGTGTGTATCCGACAGTGAATAGGATTTAACCCGTCACGGCAATGAGTTTCTTTACCCATCCATGGATACAATGAGACCAGCCGGATATCAAGCAACCCACCCACACCCACACCAAGACACACAGACACACACACACACACACACACACACAAGCACACACATGCCTACACACCTTCATACAGATGAATGGACAATATTGATTATCATAAATAAAAGCTTTGTTCCTTCTGCTTGATTACAGCAGGTTCTGTCGTTCTCTGTCTTTTTCTGGTGCTTTGTGGGTGCTCCGTCTTGGTGCTCCGTCAGTGTTTTAGTGTGTATTTGTGTGGGTGTGTGTGCATGTGACAGAGAAAGTAGAAAGCAATAAGCTGGCTGAAATGGTGCCATCAGAGCTACATGATTGATCAATTGAATTCCATCATGGGGACTGGCCAGTGGGATTAAATGGGTCGCTGTGGGTTACCAGGCTAAAGCATCATACGAGCTTTATCTCCCCCCTGATTGGTCTGTCACCAGAGACCTGGACCATACACTCACACTGCTCCCTGCATCTGTATACGAGTTGGTGTGTGTGTGTGCGTGTGTGACTATAGTAGAGAAAGTGAGATTATGATCAAGCAGTGTGTTTGTGAGAGAGTGGGTGAAAGAGGTTTTGTGTACCGAGAAGGTATAGCAGAGTTTTGTGAGTTATACAGCACTGTGTGAGTGTGAGTTGTTTTTGTTAGCAGATAGATACTGCCTCAAGATTTGAGGTTTACTAGAAGTCTTTGAAATTAACTCAAAAACACTCCTTGTGCCAGTGTGCCAGGTCTAGCTTGATTGTTTTATTACGTTTTCAAATTTTACATGCAGACATGCATCACCTTTCAGATTTTACCCACCCAAACTGGAAAAATAAAATTTTGAACCAATTTCAATATTATATATAGTATTAAATAGCTGTGGAAATGCAGATTAGTATGTGTTAAAAAATGTTAAGATACCATTTTAAGGATCATTTTTGTTTATTACAATAGATGATAATACAGGTTATAAACAAACCCCCTTTTTCAACCTTGACCTAGATGCACTTATAGTGATTATTACTGCTCACTTTTTACCTCCAAATAGTGGTATAGATAATCTGATTAAACTGGCAACTAAAACACTTTGTTAAAGGGGAACTCTGCACACATCAAATTGTGTGTACAGGTCTTGGGGAGTATTACTTCATATGTGAAAAAAGTTATATAAAACATTTTGTGGCTCCAAAGAGAGCTGAGCGAAGTCTGAAAAATGTCCTTAAGTGATGTCACTTGAGTCAGACCTCTGTAGCCTGCTCCTCATCTCTGCTTGAGGCTAGCAGATCCAGGCTACATTAGCCACTACTAGCATAACATAACACCCCCGAATCTCCGAACGAACTGTGTCGGCAGCCAAGTTGCATTGTTGCACCAGGTTTTGACAAATTACAGAATCCATGGAATAAAAACGAGGATATCTCTGGCTCGGCTGCAATTTGTATCCTTTTTTAAAAAACTGAATGTGGTAAAATGCCTTTAAACCCTAGCTCTAGTTTGTTCACTTAATTTCTTCTTTCTTCCTTTCTTTCTTTCTACCTTTTACATCACACTTTGTTTTTTCTTTAGGATCACAGTCTGGCGCAAATGGATCTATATTTTCAGTCGAAATGGAAAAATATATATATTTGAAGCCCCTTCCCCATCTCCACCTGTCTGTCATATCACTCCCCCTGCCACAGGACACACACACACACACGCACACACACACACACCAAACACACAGTGACCCCCAGCACTAAAATAGGCTCTCAGAAGCGGTTTGGAGCAATGAATTGGCTCTATAGCGGGGGATTTTCACCCTCATCCCCTTTTTCTCTTTATCTTTTTCTCTCGTTCTCTCTTTCTAATCATTTGTGGGCCGCGACTCTTCAGAGTTCTTATAATTGTCTCGTTCAGTCCCTCAGCCTTGCAATAACTGCAGGATACGAGAGCTCAAAGTCTAATACTGATACCACTGCAATATATATTTGTGTGTCTGTGTGTGTATGGGTGATACGACAAGAGGGACGGAGAAGTGTGTATATATGAGAGGCGAGAGTGTACTTTTGAGAGATCAAGTAGGAGAGACAGCATATGCTTGGTAATGGAGTGCATTTGTATAGCATTTTCTCTGAGTCTTCACAATCTATAAAGTCACTCAGTCCTGAATCAGCTCACCAGGGTTCATTTGAGTCCATACTTTGCTCAAACTTCTTTTTCCACATCTGCCTCAGCAATTTCTTTTATCAACCCACACATTCACTTCTCCCTTCATTCCTCTATCACTGTCATTATCGTTGTCTGGTTTCCCCCTTTGTGATACACGCCAGCCTTTTTCTCCTTTCACTCTCTTATTCCTCTATTAAAAATCCATTTACAAACCCCACTGACCTCACTCCCTTCTCCTGTCTTCTCTGTGTAGGTCTGCAGGAGTCTCCGCTGGCCAACGGGCACGGCCACAGTGGGCGGGACTTCCTCAGGAAGCAGATGAGAGGGGAGCTGTTCTCGCCGCAGCAGATCGAGGTATTGGATCGCCTGTTTGACAGACAGCCACCCTGTCCAATCCAATCCAGCTCTGACCTCTATGTGAGCCCTGACTTTGGCAAGGTAAGGGCGTAGCACCGTGCAGGCTCTAGGCCGAGGCTGAGTTTGGGAACAGGTCAAGGGTCAACAAGACTGTAGGGCGCTCTAATAAGAAGTAAGACTAATGCAGGAGAAAACCTTTCCATTAAAAACTAATGAATGAGACTGACATGGTCGGGGGGGGAGTCAAGGGGTGGCCAGTGGCGGCCATGAGCACCATAGACTTTAGCCTGTCACACAGTTCAGTACCACCTTTTTGGGTCACTTATTTCTTTCAGTTTTACTTACCCAATCCAACCCACTGTTTTTGGTTTAATAGGTCAAACCGTCAATTTCACATGCTTGGTAATTTTTTGTTGTTTGTATGAGAGGGATGTGTTTCTAGTTTTTGGTGACATCTAGCGCTTGTTGGCATGTAGCTTGAATGCACTAATCTCAGGTCACTTAAGACAAAAACATTTGTAATCAAATCAAAGTTAATGGTGGACGTGCAAGCCTGGTGATTATATAGTTGTCACTGTTGCTTTAGTTAGTCAAGTAAGGACTGAGTGACCCAAAATAGTGACCAGTCAGCCTATGGCACGATGCCAAGCAGAAAAAAACTGAACAAGACTCATATTTGTGTGCCAGCCCAAAGTCCATAGTGGTCTCAGCCCGGCCACCCCTTTGAAACTTCTTTGGCTCCGGAACTGGTCAGAGGAGCCGAATAAATACAACTGAAAATTGAAAATGAACAGTAAAGGAAAGGAAAGACCAGCATGTACTGAGACTATTTTAATGGATACTTAGGTAGGTATCATAAATCCATTTTGTTCTAGCCCTGGATTACACTTAGTTCTGCAAGTTTAGCTTATACTGTGTTAGTGGATACACAAGTTCGTTTGTTTGAGCTACATATATTTTATTTTTATATAAAGTCTTAGGGTTATGCACTTCATTACGACAGCTTACATACACCAACGGACACACAGCAGATGCTTGACGAACTGTAGTGTTTTGGTGCCCTATCTTTCATCTTTGGTGCAAGATGAAATGCTTGTCTATGCTTTTAGCTTAAAGCCTGTCCTGCCTGCTATGCCTTGCCATGCCATGTCAATGTTGAAGAAATATTTCATATCGTGTAGCAAAAATCCAAAGCAATGCAAAATCATTGCATTCCCTCTAATAGATTTTTTCTGCTTCTTTTATGTTGTTTTTTCCTACTGAGTGACCTAAAAATGTCAGCATCAAGTCGAGTTTCTCTGTTTGTCTGACAGACTGCTGTGAGTTTCTGTGGTCTGATAGACACTGTGATGTCTGCAACGGGGACCCAGTCAGGCTTGGCCTATTGATGTTCCAATAATCTAGATACACTGCAGGGGTTAATGAGCATATTGACCTGGCTCTCATTATGACCTCACTTCCTACTGCTTGGGGATGGCGATGGAGCTGCCTGCATTCTGATTCATCTTGGGAATGTGCTGCATATGTGTGTGTTGTTTGTGTGTGAGAGGAAAATATGGAAAAACAAGAGTGAGAAAGGGAGTGTATGTGTGTCTTAATGTTGCATCTAAATTGACCTCCCGTCCTTTCTCAGCAGTAAATTAATGTAAACCTGAGTGGAATAGACAGATGTAAGTAGTACGCTGAATAACAAAATGACAACAAGCTAGCATTTATATTCTCTCTACCTTTGCTCAGAGGTCCTCTAATCTGCAGCCCTCCGGTCCAAATTAAGGATCAGAGACACTTTTGTTTCCACAACCTATAAAGATGTCCCTTCTTCAGATTTATTTATTCGGTCAATGTCAAGGGCAAGAGGACAAACACACACTAGAGGAGAATTAGTATATGGAGTCACAGATAGGCTACAGCCTTAGACCTTTAGGGTCTTCCTTTAGAGTTTCACTTTATATCCCATTCACTTCCCTCTGACCGACATGGGTGGAGTGACACAGGGCGAGAGGTCGACAGGGATTGGCTCAAGTAGCTCTATAGACTAAGACTCAAGAATATAATACCCATGATTCATAGGTCAGTGTCCTCTCTGAGCCTGGTCAAGCCACTGGGGTCAGGGTTGGGGATAGGGGCTTTAAACTGCAGGTTGCCCTGGGGTCAAACTGGAGCTGCATTGTGATTACAAAGAGGTGCACGCACACATGCACATGGACATACACATTCACTCATACTCTCTCTCTCTCTAACACACACACACACACACACACACACACACACACACACACACACACACACAAATCTACAACACTATCTGTCCCTCTGCCTCCGCTTCCCTCTCATTCTGTCTAGTCGACCCCCCCCTTTTCCGAGCCTGCATTTCCCAGAGGGAATGATTGACAGTCAAACCTTTAACACCAACAAACTGACAGCTACAGCTCAGCCTCTTTGGTGTGTGGGCTAAGGTGTGTGTGTGTGTGTGTGTGTGTGTTTGTGTCTGTGTGTCAGCGTGTGTGAGGCAGTGCTGGTGGGGTTATGGTCAAGGAGGGTCATGCTGTGTTGTGACTGACATTCCTAAAAAAAGCCTGATATACACTTGGCCATGCTGTTGATGGTGGAGCTGTGGCAGCAGCATGTGGGGGTGCCTTTGATGGAGTGTGAGTCAGTGTGTGTGTATTTGTGTGTAATTGTGAAAGAAAGAGGAAAGGACCGAGCACAAGCAAGAAAGAGAGGAACAGAGGTGCGGGTGGCTCAATTTCAGCTACCAACAGTATATTATAATGGTATACTAATATACTGTAATTTCAACGGTTATTTCAAGCGCCTCATTATCTTTTACCTTTCTTGCACTGAAACACGAGCCTCATTCATTATTTCGTCTTCCATCATCCCACTGGAATAGATAAAAAGTAAAATTGCTCTTGTTCCTCACAAGCAAATCTTATTTTATCTGTCACCAGTAGTTACTCTTCTCTCCTGTTTGTCTCAGACCTGTTCTTTTATCTTTTCTCCCTAACAAGCCATCCTTTTATCTCATCTCCCTCTCCTGCACGTGTTCCCCCTCTCCCTGTAGTCTATTAAGTCCCACTATTAATTTGTGTGCGTGTGCTCGTATGTGTGTCTGCATGTGTGCCTGTCAGAGATTATTCATTTGAATTTCCCTTCAATCACTTCCTATTACCCAGGTGATAAATCAGCAGGGCTGATGGAGCCCCCACCCATCCATGCTGCCCCAGGTCCAAATGCCCACCCCAGCACCAACCAGGCCTTTAGCTACACTGGGATGTAGAAAGAAAAAGAGAAAGTCATTGTCATTCTCTCTATCCAAAAAGTAGTAGTAGAGAGGTCATAGGTGATCTCTTTAGAAGAATGGAGATGGTTAAACTGGTCAAAGATGCTGACAGATTCATAATCTAATAATATACTGTTAATATTAGTAGTAGTAAATAGTAAATAGTTATACCCTTTGCTGCTGTTGGTATCACAAACTAGATGATAAATCATTATTTAAGATTAAGGCTTACATTATTCTATACATTTCTTATTGTCAACAAATCCCACAAAGAACCAAACCAAATGTGTTAGTCTGTATGTCAGTGTGTTATTCCAACTTTACCCCAAATGACAATTTACTCAATGTACAGACTCGTACACATGTTAGCTGTAAGCTAGCTATCAATGAATGCATTCTATCCAGCTCAGCGACTGACTGAACTCAGAACTCACCAGAAACTCCAGTTTTTTCTATTATTTTTCTCTGATCTCTTTACTATTTTATCTCATTTCTAGGGGCTTTATGAAGTAGATTCATAAAGCCCCAGGATAAGCATAAATACTTCAGCTCATGTTGAAACAATTTTAACTCACATAGATGCGTCTTTGCCTCAGTTCGCATTTACCCACAGGAATACAGCTAATCCTGCACTTCTATTACTCTATACTCTGGGACAACAAAATAGGCATTAACCACCAATACACTAATATTTAATTCCGACATTTAAATCAATAAAACATTCATATATTAAAATTGTTGGTCCAAATTTTCATTCAAAATGAACTTTTTACACCCTCTCCCCAGAGTTGAGGTCTATCTGGCTCGTCAGCAAATGACTATCCTCCCCACTGCTGCCTCGCTCAGTTTAAGCACAGATTAGTTACTTCCCCACAATCCCTGTCTCAGTTTGTGGGCCTCTGAGGGAATTGTATTTGTTTATAGTCAAGCCTTTTTCCATCAGGAGTACACAAGACAATGTGGAGAGAGGGAGAGGGAGAAATCGGGAGCTATTTGGGGAATGGAGGAAAAGGGAAATACTATTATGCAAATAGCCAACAGGGCCATTGTGTGTGCGTGTGGTCGTGTGTGTGTGTGTGTCTGTGCATCTGTGTATGTCTGTGTCAGAGGGATGATTAGGGCTCATCTGTTATTGATGTGAATTTGGACCAAACCATTACCTTCCCAGATCTGAGTCAGTAGACTAACCTGCTGTGTGTAGCGAGGGAGTGAGTGAGAAGGTGAGAGAGAGAGAAAAGCATATTAGTGGCCACATACTGTAATGTTAAAGGACTATTAAGAAATGTAGGAATTTTCCATCATTAGTGTATGTAACGTGTAACGTAGCTTAGTACCTTTTTACTGTTCGTAGAGATGCTCTTAGAGACTGGAAATGGGAACAGAGAGAGACTGAAAGGGAAAGCATAAGGAAGCAGACTGCAATTATCTGACAATGGGAAACCTGTAATTATGTATTGTAAATCAAAACACAAGATAACATAGGTTGTTTGTGTCCAATCATCACATTGTATATGTTAACTGTTTATTTAAAATCCTGTAGATTTTGCATTTGGAGTTCAGGCTACAGAGCAGATTTGTGTTATTTTGTGATTGATTAGCATTCATGCTAATCAATCCACTCCTGGCCTCTTTGCACTGATATGTAGCTCATCTACTTACAGTAGAAAATGATTAATACTTCCATAAATAGCACAGCATTAAAAAAAAACAAAAAAACACAAGAGGTGTGTTAAGGCTAATCAAATGCCAAAGCATTGCACAGCGGTTTATAATACTACGGGGAGGGAGATTACAACTCTGGAAGGTTATCACAGTGGCAATCAGTCTAGTGTTAATGAGATAAAGAGTAGAATTACGCTGCTGAAGTTACAAAGTAATCCAACAGGATTTGTGAGCTTGCTTGTAACTGAAGCGGTGCTTTGCAGGATGATGTCGCATGAAAAGTTGAGCCAGGTTCAACTTTTATTCTGGACAACGCTGCATTTGTTTTGCTGGAGCTCTCTGCGCACTGTGTCAACACAGGGGTGTCATTAAAATGAATGAGGCGCAGTGTTGGTCTGAACATGGCCTTATCCTTTCAGAGTTCCCCCAAAGACCCATGCTTTCTTTGGTTCAGTTCATTCCACATTATTTTCTCTCTTCCATTAATTTATTCAACAGCTCCAATCTTTCCTCGTGTCTTACATGCATCCATTTCTCTCATGCTTCTTTGTGCCAATGACTTTCTGCCCCTGGTCCAGCTCTCTGTGCCACCTTTTCTTTTAACCCTCCATCCTGCCCTGTAAAAATCCCCCCCCCCCCCCCCCACCCCCACCCCCCCAA
>JAVQJL010051542.1:0-13154 GCA_036024295.1 Nannoperca obscura
TATTTCTTTAAAGTTAAGACTAGTTTAAAGTCATCTTCATTGAAAAGTACAGTGCTTTTCCTTCAAAAATAAGGACATTTCAATGTGACCCCAAACTTTTGAACGGTAGTGTAGCTAAAGGCTATTTTGATATCTTTTCACAGGACTGAAGCTGCAGGCAAGGAATTAAAGTGCTGTACAATGTTTGGTTTTGTGTTCTGATTATGCAGCGTAATCTCCTCTCACAAAGCTGGGGCAGCGGCAGCTTAAAAGAAGCCGGTGTGTGACGAGGGACGATGCCACTTTGTATCTTTGACCTGACAGACACGTCTGCGGTGGGAATGAGAAGCATGTTTCTCTTCTTTAACTAACAACCAAGTGCAATACAGTCTCACAAGATTTCATGAGAAGAACATTAATCCTGAAACAATAATACAGATAATGGGAAGATTTATGTTTCTCCATCACAAAATAACACAATAACATAAATTAACAAGCCAGTGTTTGATGCATGAAAAGGCAGTGAAGATTTGGGCTGAAAATTATTATTTCACAATGTAATCTGCCTTTTTTTTAATCAAATCTTCACATTTGTAATGCTGGAATCAGACTCAAACTTTAAGTGGAAAAACAAACTTCTGCATGAGGTACACCCTTGAGGTATGTTCACACTGCTCATGAATAGAATTTTAGACGCGGCGCAACTGCATAAAAAAGTAAATGTGATGATTTTAAAATCAATGCAGATGAGAGGAAGAGATACTAGGAATATAACCGAAGCAACAGTTCATGGTGGAGCCCACGTCCACCAGAAAAAAAAGAGGATAAGTCAGACATAATAAAAATGTCAAAATGAGTTTGTGAGGTACAAAGTCATAGGTTTGACTTACCATCATAGTTTTGACTCACCATGAGTGAGTTTGTTTCGCATTTGCATAACATTTCATCTATTTCTTTATTCTGGCAGAAATGGTCTTCCACATAATTTCTCTTTTTGCCTTTTCACAATCAGAACTGCCTGCACCTTGAATACTGAGGTGGTGACATCCTTTAAACTTTAGCCCACTTTAGTCGAGTTTCATGAAATTTCACCAAACATATGCCAAATGCAAAGACATTAGTTTTTTTTATCTTTAACTAGACCTTATCAGAGAGCTTCAATATAGGATTTAAAAGTATTAGGAATGTGTGTAACTGTTTGGATGATAAGCACAGAATTGGAGCGTGGAGTTCAGTCAGCATTCCTAAAATAAAGATATATTCTTACCTTTTTTTGAAGGAACTCACCATATTTTAATTATGATACATACATGCAATATAAGTGTGAGTATACCACCACATGGACATGTACCTAATAGTATGTCAGTTCTGTATGTATTCACCTGCGATGGCCTTCTTAGCTCTGTGCTGCAGTGACACATTGCCTCTGGCAATCAGCTGGCATTATGTTGTAGGCGAGTAAAGCTGTGCCTGTGTGTTTGAAGCGTCCTGGTGCCAAGGGCCATCAGAGTCAGCGCAGTGACATGACCGCGTGTGACAGTACAAAAACACTGCAGAGGAACCATATACATCACTTTCTGTCATGCAGATGCTACTACAGTAGATGGAGAAATATGCTAAATTTACTGGTCCGTTTATTTATAGACAGCTGATGTAAAAAATGCATCCTCTTTGGAAATGGATCACAGTGCATTTAGGATTTGCGAAACATAAATATTATAATATCCGTTAAGTCAGATGATTAGATAATCAGATGATATCATGCTAACTGTCCCTTGTGCTTTCATGAATCCTCTCACAATCACATTTGATCTTGTTTAGTAACAGATGGAAGCTGAGAAAAGTATAAAATATTGAGGACATGAATGCCTTCCTCACATCCGGGCATGTTTGTGCTCACGGCCTCAGGGCAGCTATTCAATCTTACAGAAGAATGGAAAAGCCGGCAACATGATTCCCTTTTCTCTCCGTCACAGACTACAATAAAGAGTCGTGTTTCCATCAAACTGGACAAAATCCATCAGGATTTGATCATTAATGAGCAACTGAAAATTTGTCATTGGTCAGCAAATATCTTAGCCTGCCAGAAGACAAAAACACCAATATGGAATGTGCGTCATGCTTATGTTTTAATAGATTTTTCTTTGTATAGCAGGTGGTACCCAAAGTAGTGAGTTAGGTGGAGTGGTTTAGATGATGACAATATGTAGCAGTACTTGTTATGGTTTGTAGTCCAGAAGGCAGACAAGGAGGCTTCAGCAATTTGAAGGTTTATTAGCAACAAAAAGGCTTACACAACACTACAGGCGGGCAACTGGCAGGTCCAGCACAGAGAAACCCTCCAAAAACAAGAAAAACAGGAACTCAGAGAGCCCAGGAAAATTGAAGCTCATAGAATGAACAGATGAGCAGGTGAAAACAATCAAGTCACAGGACATGACACTACTTTTCTTTAGTCTGTAGCATTCAGTAACATTCAGACTGAGGCAATATTGTGTAACATAGTTCCTCATTCACTCCAATCTCAAGACCATTGTGTTGGCACAGCTGAGGTGCCACTGCAGAGAGCTCTGAAAGGTTTGGGCTCATACGGTAAAAATGCTGATCCTGACTAAACCAAACATTTGTCACGGCAACGTCATCCAGCTTCTCACTGCATCTGCCATTCAAATTTGGGTATGCCTCCATAGAACATCGTTGTATCATTGTAGATGGTAGCAGCCAATTCTAACTTATGACTTGCAATTTTTTTGTTTTTAGTGGCCTTTAATGAACACCATTTCCCAGAAGTCCTAGACAGTCACAAGTTAAATGTCACCATCTCAACAGAAGAGCCGAGTCCGCGTGTGGAGAGTTAATTCATACATGTCTGTAATAACAACAAGACAGAGAGAAATGAACATGTGGACATTTTTTGAGAGTTTAAAAAGTAAAAGTAGATATTATGGACAACAATCATTATTATTGTTATCATGGCAAATTCATTGTTATTCAACATTGTTAAAATCACTAATCAAGTGTTATTATAGTAGTATAAAGTAAGTGCTATGTTCAGTGCTCCATTATGGACAGTAAACCTCAGGAGCATATTTTTTACACTTTTTTTAGAAAGTGCAATAAAAGAAATGAGAGGTTTTATTGAGTTGCAGAAGCTATTACAGTGAAAAAGAGGTTAGTGCAGAGTTCAGATTAGGATTTTTGCTCTCTGTTACCACCATTATAATTTCCCAGAGGGATGTTATTTCAATGTGCAGTTAGAGTCCACTGGAACCGCCAGAGCCATCTGTGACAAGCCGTCCACAAACTGCTCTCTGCCCAGCAAAATGCAAGTGGGTCTGTAGGCACAGTTCAGTCCATGTGACCTTTTAACCCTCACACACCTGAAGCATCTGAGCTCCCACTACACCAACAAGAATATCCTACTCTGCAGGGTGAACACACATAGTTTTAAAAGGGTTGGTGCTAGGATTTGTTATTGTTGTTGTTGTAACCTAATAACAATATTTTTAGCTGATATTTTCTGCTGGTACCCCACAATGCCAAATATCTTCTTTTCTTTTATTGCAATACAGAAGAATTAGGCCCTAAATAATGACCCAAATAGCAAAACCAGACACCAGCTTGCCACGTGGTTCTGTAAAACAACATGTATGGAGAAATGATTCAGATCTGCCAAACATTATGTTTGCAAATGTATACCCTTTTGGGGGTTCATCCCAGCATCTAATAGTAATCTCCATAGATGTGCCCACTGCTGAATAAATCTCTAATTAGGAAAATGCAGAAAAATGCTTAGTTTCCTTCTTTTCTTCTGACGCTGTATCAACACCTTCAGCTAAAAGATTCTTTGCAGTCACAATTCTCCAGTGAGATGTTGAAGTGCAGGGTCTGCAAGAGTCCGCACTTAGTATGTTGCTCAAGGACACTTCAGCAGAGCAGATGCTTTCTGTCAGGGGGCTCGAGTCCTGACCTTCCAGTTGAAGGACACTCTGTTTAATCACTTTACAGCTATACTGCAGGGTAACAGTGCCTGCAGCATTAACCAGTCATCCAGACGTGCTACGAATGACTTGTGGCCACACACAAAATTCATTATCTAGCACCAGATTTTTTCTTTGGCTTTTTTGTGCAGTCAAATTGAACCCTGGAGAGCTGGTGACCTACACCACAACCAAACAAAAGTGAAATCCTGACAACCTGTCCCATCATCTGCATAAAAGTACTCTTAGATGGTGAACATGCAAGTTCAGTATGCAATGCTGGTAACAAAAAATATATTTTTGTTGCATAAATTAAAGCAGACCAGCTGCAATACCAGATTCTCCAAATAGATTCATGTTGATACAGTTTTTCTTCATGGCAAAGTCTTGTGATAATACTTGTGCAGTAAACTGGTTTACTGAACACAATTTTAAAACTTAAAAAAACACACACAGCTGAAGACACAGAACCTCGACCGTTGACATTTCCACTTCAGCTCTAAAATGCTAAAAGGCATGTGTTGGCTTGGATGGTATGTGTATGGAGTGAATATAGTCATAATATGATTTATAAATGTGTATTACATGATTTGTAATCAGGTTACTTTTGCTTTTTTAATGCTGGTTGCAGCTCCACAGATTTGTAAATGTATGCTGTGTTTAAGTGCTGGTGGAAAACTAGGACATCTGGGCTTTCGGCTTATTCGTGTTTAATTTCAAAGTTGAAAAGACGTTTTTCTAAATAGACAGAATAGCTTGTCGTCCCTCGATAGGAGCACATACATTTACCAACCACAGACTCTATACAGTGACCAATAAATGTAAATATATGGTTTAAATAAGCTGAAGTTAAGTTAAGTTATTCTTCTGCTGGGAAAACCGCCAGTCCAGGTAAACAGCACCTTAATGCTCACATTAATGCTGCCAAAACTAAACCCCCACCTCTGTCTGTTGTCTGCAAAATCTGAAACACCTTCAATTTATTGTGGTTACATCTCAGGGTCACTGGATGGTACCCTAGCAAAATATTCAAAAGGTTGGTCCTTGTTCACTGTTATAGTCAGGAACATGAAAGACATTAAACCGAAATGCCTGCTTCTTAATAATTCCAGTAAATCTATGATGCGCATCACAAAGTGCTTTGATCTCTGCTTTGTCCTTGGTATAAAATCTTTGTGTGTGTGTTCCTCCTCAGTTGCTTTCATGTCTGTGCGTCCTTCACTGAACATCCTTTACTTCTCTATGCTGTAAAAAACCCATTCTGAACTCCTTTTTGGTGAGTGTTAAATAAACATGGTCTGAGATCATATAACCTGAGCTGTATGAATCTTCCTTGCAAATAGTACCACAGTTTTTCACCTCACGTCACTGGTGCTTGCTGTAAACCAGCAAGGTGAACCAAAACACACCGGCCATCATAACTGCTGATGGGTTTCCCTGGCAACTGTTACTCGTCTTGAATTAATGCCAGATTTTCACCAGGCCTCTGTTATCTGAATTCCACCTAGGCATGGGTTTTTGAAGAGTGGGAATACAGACGCTAATGAGAAAACCCTTTCCAACTGGGATCTGCTGCATGACAGTAGTTGGCATCATCTCCCCAGCCACGTTCACCCACAGGCGTGAAATGATACTGTTAAAACTGCAGAAGGCGCTTAATGCCCTTTTATTCTCAAGTGATGGCTGACTTACACTACGATTAATTAAAAGGAAATGGAAAATATACTGTTTTATTCATTAGTTTGGGGAGCCCAGTGGATGATAACATCTTCCTTGTAACTAAAGGTGACTAGTGATGTGTCCACCTGCAGTCGTGTTTTGCTCAAGTGTCCTTGAGCAAAACATGGCAACACTTTCTGTGAGTTAAACTGGACAGGAGCATCAGAAAAAATGCCCCCAAATGTAAACTCCCTGCTGTGTGTGTGTGTGTGTGTGTGTGTGTGTGTGTTTGTGTGTCATGTTTGGGACGTACCTGAAGACTAGTTGAAACCTACAAAGGCTGGAAAAACCATTAAAATTGTTTCCCATAATTTACACAAATATTTAGTCTTTGATCAGTCTATAAAAATCATTTTACCCTCGCGGCATGAAGATTTAAAAAACATACCTCTCTGCAGTTACAGTATAATCAGATCAGCTGACTCCCTCCTTATATTTTCAACTTTTTTCCATACCAACTGCATTGATAAATAAGTGAATATCCAGCAAAATGCAAATAGGAATTAAAAGAGGGTCCAATATTTTCATTTTACTTTTGGGGACAGTCTGACTTTTTTTCTTTCATTTAGGCAGCAGAATTCTTTACCTAAGAGATTTACTCCAAAGAGAAGATGGGACGCACGTCCCTCGTGCTCCTGCTGGTTAGTAATTAAGGCTTCAGCTGCAAAATAAGTTTTAAAAGCCATCATAGATGCAGCCTGAGAGGGAAGAGAAAACCCCTTTCTTCTTTCACACCATTAAACTTTTCAACCCTTTTCTAGCTGGGATATTACTTCCTCTCGAGCATTGTGGCTCTCTGTAGATGTCCTGTCGTGTTTAAATAAAGCCATAATGAAGATTCATGTAAGAGTCGCCTATGTGTGGATGACAAAAAGCCAGCACTTTAACAGCTTGATGAAGCCAGCAAAGTTATGCATTTAATGTCTGAAAAGCACTTATAGATTAGATTAGATTTAACTTCATTGTCATTGTGTAGAGTACATGTACAAAGCCAATGGAATGTAGTTAGCTACAAGTTCAAAATATAGTATAATATTTACAAAGGTGCAGTAAGTACTAAAGCATATGTGATGTTACAATTTACAGATAAACAGATATATATATGCGATATTTAAAATATGTATATACAGGGGAAAGTGGACTAGAGTAGGGAGTGCAATAACAGATTTTGTACAAACAGTATATAATAATTTGTTATAAGTAACAGTTAAACAGTTTAGGCGGTTCAGTCAGTGCAACAATGATAAAGTATGAACGGTGCAAATAACATGTTTGCCAAGTACCATAACAGAGTAGCAATGGGAGCGATGATGCAAAGGTGGGTTAGAGTTTAGCAGCATCACAGTCTTAGGAAAGAAGCTCTTCCTCAGCCTGCTGATGCAGGAGCGGAGGCTCCTGTAACGCCTGCCGGAGGGGAGGAGGGTGAAAAGTCCATGGTTAGGGTGAGAGGCATCCTTGATGATGTTCCTCGACCTGCCCAAACAGCGCTTGTGATTAAAGTTCTCGAAGGTGGGTGCCGGTGATCCGTTGGAGATCCTCTACATCAGCCTGTGTATTGTCACGTAGCAGTTGTGTGTCTGTGAGAGTGTGTGGGTAGGTGTGAGGGAGGGAGGGAGGTGAGGCTCCCACAATGCAGCAGAGAGCCGTTAAAAAATGTCGAAGAGAATATGTCACTGTTCATTTGCCTTGTGTGGGTGTCAGTGATAGACATTTGTTGCTTCATTGCTAATAACACCTCCTACGAGCTCGGAGCCAGCGTGCAGTTTGATACAGAGAATGAAAGTGTCAGTCGACTGCATCAAACATGAGCTTATAAAGACAATGTAAAATGTCAAGCCGTGATTGTGGAAGACGTGATGATGGGGTGTCACTAATTACACAACAACATAATGTTAGGCTGATACATCAGGCCCATTTTGACTGTTCACTGAATACTGACATAACAATATTTTCTTTAAGCATCGAGCTTTACATTTCAAAATCTCAACAGCAATTCTCTAAATACTGTCCCAAATCCAGGTCAACTTACTTGTTGTTGTTATTTTTCTCGCACTTTCTATCATATCACATGGTCGTTATCAGAATATGGAGTTTGTTCAGTTTTCAGTTTTCATGGATCTGTTTTTTATGATTTGCTTTTGTCCAAAGCACTTTTAGGACTTCTTGTCTCTGTTGGATTAAAGTTAAACATCCACATTTATTATTTTTTATAACTATTTTTGGGGCTTTTAAAGTCTTTATTATAAACCGCAGAGTAGAGAGATGACAGGAAACAAAGAAGAGAAAGATGCAACAAAGGCCTTGAACTGGGGATGTTGTGGTTCATGTTCAGCTTCCAACCACACGGCGCCCCAAAGTTCATTCTTGACCTTGAAAGTTTAATTGTAATTTTTCAAAATAACTTAAGGTCCATTTAGCAGCATTTTTGAAGTTATTTTTGAAGTGGAGCTTTAGATTAGTTTTCTAAAAGAAGAGCATGCAAAAGTGCAGTATGAGTTAAATCATAAAACTGAGCTCCCATGAAAGCACATGAAAATGCTGTAAACTGTCCTTTTGGAGATCATGTGATTTGAAAATGGACTACAAGATGAACAGAATGTGTTAAGAGGGACACTATTTGCAGTTTTTCTCCTTAGAGGATTCTGCGGTTCATTCTTTAAATGTCGGCTGGAGGAAGGCCAAATGCTGTGGCTCACCACAGGCTGAAGCACAGAGAGACCCACATCCACCCAGCCCAAACAAAGCTCCACTCTGACATCTGCAACACCTCCAGTCACAAACCGCTGGAGTGGAAACCACTCGCAGATTCTTCACTTGTCTTATAGATTTGAATGTAACTCCAAGTTATGTTTCCCAACAAACGTCGGCACAGTGCAGAGGACATTCCTCTAACATGTTGTTATAGAAAAGACAAGTCCCAAAGTCTCAAAGGTTTGCTGCAAACAAGCCTGTATTCATCAAAACAGATCTGACAGATGATCGTGCTACATATCCATGCATGCACTGCTGCTATCAATAAGCAGATGGCCTTTGCTCACCCCATCTAGATTCTGATGAACCCAAAAGTAAGAATGAACTCCCCAGGGCTCTCTACTCAAAGGGATGACCAAACTACAGACATGCGAAGGCGTATAGAGCGTTTGTCTGCTGAACAAATCAGCAGTTTCCACATGATTTCCATTCTTTGCATCATTTGCACCCATGAATGAACCAACAACTTCAGCAGTGGTCTGCTACATATGATTAGGCCATGAGCCCTCCAGTGCTGGTGACAAACTGGAAACTAAAAGGCCAACAACATATGGTGCAGGGGCTTATGGGATTACTCAATTAACAAGGTGACTCAGAGAGCTGCTAATCTGCAAAATGTTCCGATGGAGTATGAACGTGGACTGTGAGGCATGGAGGGCATCTTTTGAGCATCCACGACCCAATTAAACACACACACCTCATGTGTGTATGGCTAAGCAGTCAGCTCTAATTGTATTAGATGTAGAGCCGCGCGCTGAGGCTTCTGGGTGCTCAAACGGACATTAACTCATTCTCACACAAAATATGTGTGGACACCGGCCACTGAGCACGGGGTGTTGTCAGCAAGCGGTCCATTAATTGTCATTATCCTGACACACAGTGGCCTGCACCGTCTTCAAGTGCGCTGTCAGCCTTGCGCGCAAATCAAAATGCGCGCGGCACGGGACGGACGCACACATGGGCCACAAATCTGCGAGTGGGCACCACGCAATGATACATAAGACTACTCGGATAACATTAGGGCGCTGTTGATTCATAATGCTTAGTGAGAACTCATTTAAAAATCCCAGTAAAAACGTAGATTTGATCGGGATACAGTTGATCTTGGGTTCGTGATATTCCCGAAACCAACCAGTCCCACAGGACAGCCAAACAGAATCCACTCTCTCAAGGATTTTAATGGCAAATCCTTCATGCAGAGATATATAACAGCCTAACAGCTATCACAAGTTAATACGGCAGATACAAATTTAATGTTTCTAAAAGTTATTATCGCTATCTGATTGATATCCCCCCAGGGTTTCGTGTATCTGTTACAGTGTGAGACTGGAGGAGGATGCTTTGCCTACCTTGTGGAAAGGCGTTGGGTTGCACGACATACAGAAACGCGTGGACAAGGTGGAACAGGATCCCTATCGGTCCCGGTTCGTAATGGGCCAGTGTTTCGTAAACTCCCGCAGGCACATAACCGAAATCCAACTTTCCCGGGGGTGGGAGTCTCCGCTGCTCCGTCTCTTGCTGGAGTTCGCCGGACGCCAGAAGCGCCCACAGCAGCAGGAGGATCCCGGTCTTCCACATCGTGCGAAACCCCGACTAGCCGTCAAACTGGGGTTAAAGAGTCTATCCAGAGAGGGCTGGAAGCTGGAAGATGACTGCCTGAATTCTTATCTTCCTTATCAAAGCTGATGGGAGATATTAGGGGAAGGGGCGATAGTAAATGTAAAAAGTGTCCAGATGGATGGACCGCAGCTTTTTAAGTCCTGCTGCCAGTAGAGAGACTCGTTGTGGACATGGTTCCCCGCGGTCTGAGGCTCCTGACGGACACAAACCGGGTGATCTTCTCTCTCGTCTCCGGTCTTCGACGCGTTCAGTCCCACAGAGATGAGCGCGCCTGTCGCTTCTACTCCGGCATCTGTGCGCACGGGGACGCGCTGCGTCACGGGAGCGGGCGGGGGTGCGCGCCTCCGTCACATCCACACAGGGAGGAGAGGAGAGAAGCGCTCCTCCTGCCGGAGAACTTGCATTTCAATGTCTCAAATGAGTGTCTGCGACAAAAACATTTAACATTCATCACATTTATAGTCTGATGAACCACCGACAGGAATCTATAAAGAAAACAGAGGTCAAACGCACCAACGTACATTTACTTAACTACAATTTTGAGATACCTGCAAATATGGTGAGAGAAGACTTCAGATGTGCTGTACTTCAGTCACAATACCACACTATTTAATATGAAGTAAAAGTCCTCCATTCAAGATTTACTACCGGATTACCACAAGATGTACTATCAGATGTATGAACAGTACGTAGTATACCATAGGCTATATCATATTGTATAATCACTGATGCATTAACGTGAGCAGCATTTTAATGTTGTAGTCGAGGTGGAGCTAATTTGAATACTGATGGGTCTTTTACTCTATCTCTACTTTAAATCCAAACCTGTAAAGTAACCAATAACTAGTACAGCTGTCAGATAAATGTGGTGGAATAGAAAGTAAAAGAATTAGAAGTATAAAACTGTACAAAATGGCAATATTCATGAAATAAAATTGCACTGTACAGTTCTTGAGTAAATGTACTGCTTGTACTTTTTGTGAGTGTTTCCATTTAATGCTATACTACTTCTACTTCACATTTCAGAGGGAAGTAATGTACTTTCTTCTCTGTTACAGTACTTAGTTTCAGATAGTGAATTTCTTAAGTGTTTGTGCTCTTAAGTATGCAGTGGACATTTTAAAACACAAACACAAAATAATAAGACACCAGTGAGGCTAAATATTTGGTTATTTTCTGCAGTTCTTCACATGTATTTCACTTCACCACAGCTAACTTTCCATCTGTCCTACAAACAGGTGCTCTCTGTCTTCACGACCTTTGACCTTATTTCTACCTGTAGGGCAGACTGGGGATACCTGAACTGCAGCCCAGAGGGGTGATGTGATTGGTGGAGCAGTGATCAGGTGGACTCTGTCTCTTTGCACAATAACATCCTTGTGCGCTCTCTGAAGCACATGGGCCCCCCGGCTCCTGGAGACAATGGGGACTCTTGTTTGCAAAGCTTTGATCACTGATTCTGAGCACCTTCCTTCACTGATCACACACTCGTCAGACCTGCAGAACGGCAGATGGGACCTTTAGCTGCACAGACTTTTCATACACTGACGGAGAAGGTAATGTGATTGGTTCAGGACTTTCTCTGTCGGTTGAACCAAAGTTAAGGTTTTCCAGAACAATTTATGAGCTGACAAGAACTCTGATACAAATATAAGTAAAAGCACAAATGAAAAATGAAAGAAATGCCAGTGCTCCCTCCTCATATTGTTTAAAATGTCACCCACAATTCTGCTGTTATTGCACTCTTCCTCTTCCTCCTTGTCGTTTATTTTGCTGTTTCAATTGGTTTAAGCGCCGAGTCAGACGTACTACTACTACTGCTGTTGTCCTCTGCTTCCTGGTAGCTTTGACAGAGCTGACGTTCATCTCAGTGTTCAGCAGTATAAGGAGATTAGCCCTCTAAGAATGTCTGCTGCAGATTTACTCCACCTGACCTCACCTGCTGCAATAGACACAGTGCGGCTCACCTTCCAGACAGGTGAGGTCACCGGTGGTTTGAACCTCGACTTACTGGCTGTAATTTAAAAATCTGTTATCAGGGTTATGAGCTCGAATCCTGTACGCTCCCGAAAGCAGGAAGTATAGAGATTCATATAGTTTTACAAAACAGTGTTCATCAGTGGATAGTTTGCTCAGTTGGCATGGAGATGGATTTGTTTATATGCAAGCTCAATAGCAGTTATGAGATCATCACATGTTGGCTGGACATGTTAATGCAAGGTCATTTCTGCATTTGGAAATAGTAACTTGGCTACACTGTCCCACGTCCACTTATTAGGTTTTTCCTGATCTTTAAACCATATCACAAAGAGCACTTTATTAGGTGCTGGGTGGGACCCTGCTTTGCCCCCAGAACTTTCTGAATTCTTGGTGTGATGGACTCAACAGGGTGGAAATTTTACTAAATTTGTAAATGTGATTTTCAGATATTAACATTAAAAACATCACATTTCACCGTTGGTTCATTAAATGTGAAACATCATTTTACAATGATAACGTTATATAAAGAGGTATATATGTGGTTTTTGGATATTTAATAAATGTAAAAATAGATTTTTGCACATATAACATTTCTTTTTCACATGTGAAATATATTGTAAGATAAGTTTATGTGTTTTTGTTGTATGGGAAAACTCAATAATTTTTGTGCAGGATGAACTAGAATATGGACAATAAACTACTAAGTATATTTATGAGTTCCTGAACAAAGAACATCTTGCAGTTTTCAGTAATTTTGTAAGACGTTTGTATTTTTTTTCCCAGTCTAGTGAATAAGAACCCTTTATGTAAGTCAAATGAGTAACTTATCTCAGAAAAAGCAGCTGGGGAAATGAATTAAACTTATTGATACTGTAGCCGAGTAAAACTTTAGCTGCAGTTTCACATCTGTAGCAAGTTTGTCTCATTGTGACTCAACACGAAGTGTGAAGCTCAAAATAATCTGTTTCCAGATAAAGACTCATTTGTTCCGAGAATACAACAAATGTGACACATTGGCTCCATAAAGTACAGCATATTGTGTGATATTATATTATAATTGTCGTCTAGCTTGATTGTACTGTGATTGATAATGAACGGACATAATCTGTTCCTAGATTTAATGCT
>JAVQJL010051550.1:0-15797 GCA_036024295.1 Nannoperca obscura
CTGTACAGTGATGTTAGAGCCTGTTTCTGTTTTCAGGAGGAAAGTATTTTTGAATCTCCAGCACTGAAAGTCGCTGCTGTCAGGACAAATGAATAGAATTAATAATCATTTTACCTAAAAAATATATTTGGATGTAAGGTCTTTGTAATCACCAACATTTCGATTAGTAACTGTAATTTATTTACATAATAATAATTCTGCTAATACTTTTGTACTTTTACTTTTAGGTCTATTGTTACACAAACAATATGTAAATACTTCTTATTGCTAGTCTCCTTCACTCATAGATTCATCATTCATTACAGTACAACATGCTTTGGTGTTTTGTACAGATGTCCTCTTTCATTTAGTGGAATTTGTAAATTGGTTGTCCGTAATTTAAGTGATTGTTAAGCCAGGTATCAACATCAATTTGCATATGATGTGCACGTGCAGTACCCAAAGGAAGCATGTGAATGTCTACAAGATAATTTTCTATGAATATGAATATATTGTCTAAATAAGGGTTGTAGTACTCCCCATGCAGCTCCTTCAATGTCTGCAACAGATTCACATCCATGCATGGCATCACATAAATATTGAAGGAAAGTATTTCCAATAATGAAACTGTGGAGCTGTGCTGTAAATTGAACAGACCTATCCTTTTTCTAATAATCATGTTTTACTGGCATGACTACACCCGTCTTTAAAACAAACGTCATTCTTCATTTTCTGCATATTGTGCTAGTTTTAATTAAATATCCGTTGCTCTTCACCTCTGTCTCCTCCACATTTCCGCTCTTTACACCTTTCATTGGAGTAAAACAGATTTATTGACAATATAAATACACAACAGTAAACATCTGAGCTTTTTCTGGCAGTTTTATATGTTTTACAATTCACCGAAATACAATGTAAAGCTTTTCGTTAATTTAGAATATCACTGATAAAACAGTAAAATAATTATATTCTCAGAAATACTATTTACTTTTAGACTCTATTTACATATAAGTCATCCATCATGATAAGAAAAGGTAACCATATAGGCTAGTGATGTCTAGAAGAATATTAACGTCTAAAATCTTCAAGTTAGTATTTCCTTTATGTCTCATCTTGAGGACGTGCTTGATCTTTGTGTTCACTTTGCCCCAAACTGTCAGAGAGAGCAGGCACAGGTCCTGGAGATTTGTCACTGAAAAGCAGAGGAAACCATTATCTGTGTTACTAACTCAAATCATGCAAAATAGCAAGTTTTCACCTGTTTTCACAAGTCTCACCTCTCTCCGTCTTTCTCTGCCTGTGGAGGAAGGTAGAAAATAATATCAGCTGAAATCTTTCAGTAAGTATTTATTCAGTCAAACGCATTTGATTGTTTGTTTTTTTACCTTAGGTTTCTGTGATGCACTGCCACCAATCTTTCTGGGCACTCCAAGAGTCTCAAAAGAGTGGCTCCGCACTCTTATGGCTCTCTAATGACAGAGATTCAGAAGACAAGTGCTGAAGTCAAGTATGAGAGTGTTTCTGAAACTCGAAAGGCGAGGGAGGCCAACATTTACCTTAAAGTTTTCAATGAATCCTCCGCTCCCCTCAGACGCCCCCCGTACTCCCTCAGAAGATGGGAGAGCAGACAGTGAAGGATCCCCTATCATGCACTGGGAACGGGTGGAGAGCTCAGCCTGCAAGCTCTCTAGGAGCGACGAACGAGTGCGGAGCTTCGTAAGAGAAAAGGGACAGGAGACCACACATGGCAGAGAGAAATCAGAGAACAAGCTTGTATATTCACTAATAAAGACCATAAATATAAAAAGTATTTTCCACTCTACCTCTAATCTGCTGAATCGTTGAGCCTTATAGCAGGAAATCTCTGCATTGATGAGTTTGGTCAGAAGGAATTCTCTCAGCAGGGAACGCTGAAACACAGGAGGCCAAGACTTTTAAAGCATTTCAATAATTGATCTGTAGTGATTTAGTAAGTAAGGTGTGGACTCAGATGCTCACAGGAAGGACAGGTGGAGTAATAAGTTTAGTGGGCTGAGCAAGGTTTGCTAACAAGACAAGGTGCAGAGGCAGGCAGGCAAAAGTCAGAAAAGGCTTTAAAGCACCGTGTCCCAATCCAATACTTCATACTGATTCTACGTAGGTTTTGAGCATTTGGTTCACACTAAAAGTGAAAAATGAAAGTATCATAAAAACAAAAAGCATACCTACTAAATATTCTATTAATACACAATTACCCCGCAATGCACAAAGGAAACGAAGGAGCTGCTCACAGCTGGAAAAACCTGAGAAATGTCTGATGTAAAATGGGTCTATTGGGAACAACTGATGTACAGGGAGGGGTTGGCATGTTCTAAAATAACAATGTGTTAGTCACTGGTAGACTGACAACAAAGAAAATGATGGTGAAAATAATTCAGCTGTTGCTGTGACATGTTTCCCGAAGTAGCCTATTTAACAGCTTGTTGACTTTGACCTTGTTTCTTACATCTCTGAAGATGGGAGGATCTGGGAGGACTGGACCAAAGGGAGGAACATCCTCTCTGGCTGTGACACACACCTGTGAAGAGGAGAAAGAAGTATTAGAGCCTGACTGATACAATTAGCTGATTACTGCACTGATTTCTACGGATAAGTGACAAACAACTGCAGAACAGAAATGCCATGGTTGTTAAGGAACAGAGTCACCATTGCAGAGTTTGTCTGCTAAATGCCTAAATGTCCACCAGAGAGCAGTGACAAGTTTATTTTTCAACTGTAAAATGTCCCACAAAGATCAACATTCAAAATGCTTGACCAGCTTTAGAAAATACATGTTAATATTAAGGTAAATCAGTTAACTTTGTAAAACAAAATCTACTTTAATTGACGGGGACAATAGATTCAACAGAGGATATTTTCACTCACCTGGTACGCAGTTTCACCTGTCTCTTCCTCCCCCTGAATCCTCCGCACCACCAGGAAACAGTGCAGGAAGTGAGACTTGATAACATCAGATAGAAAGGGGGTTTGGCCCTCCTGGTAGAGCAACGCTACAATGTCGTTACCAATGTGTCTTTTTCTTTGTAACTGTGAGGGGAGACGAGGAGGAGGAGAAAGAAAGTGTGTCAGTGTCTGTTCAAGAAACTTGCTTTTTATCTAGTCTTGGAAATATCCACAGAAACTCTGTCCTGTGAATCATCAGCGCTGTGATACAGTGATACAGTAACAGACCTGCTGTGGGTCACCCTCTGTGAAAGGCAGTTTGGTTGCGACATGGAACATGATTTCTCTCCCATGAAAGGAAGTGAAGACTGCTTCACTTCCTGTCTGACCATGACACACATCCAGTCCTCCTCTGAACCTGAGAAAAAGGGAGTGAAGAGACGAAGTCATGTGATTTTACATATTGCACGTGTCATTTGTCCAGCTAAACAACACCAACATAGTGCACTTTACCCCCTAAAGCCTTGCAGTTGAATCTTATCTCCCAGCAGAGAAAGGAACTCTTTAAACTCTTCACTTTCCTCGTTGTTGCTAAGTATGTCCTCCTCTGTGAACTAGAGAGACGGAGTGGTTATGATACTGTGCCATATTTCAGTCATTTTTATGGATGCAAAAGATTTTCTGCACAATTTCATACCTGCCCATCCTTTTGGTACAAAACACCAAACTTGAAATTAGGAGACACTCTGTGTTCATCAAATGCAGTTATGAGTTCTGGAGCCTGCGGGGTGAGAGAGAGGGAGACAGGCTTTGAGATTTGATTTGTCTAAAATAAGAGGTATTTATTTTTAGTTATTGGTAGTTTAAGAGCATTACCTTGAGGTAGCTGACCACTTCAAACTTTGAGAGAGTCACTCTGTCACAGAGCATCTAGAGAGAATATGAAAGATTTTATAGACATCTTTTACTTAGCCATCTACATTTATCAATGACTATACTGAAGAACAACTTTGAGGTACTTATGCTACTTAACATTTCTTTGACAGCTGCTACTAGATACACTGCAGATCTTTTTTCAAACAAATTTGACATACAAAACATTATGATCGGTTAATAAAATATGATGAACCGTTATAAATGAAACTACTGTTAGTTAGTAGTACCAGTTCCACTAACAGTATATTAAGTAGTTCAAATTAGCTCCACCTCAACCAGCCTTTACTTGTGATCCTTAAAGTATTTTTTGCTGATAATACTTCTCTACTTGCTAAGTTTACTTAAGTATTATGAATGATATGAGTACTTCAGTACCTTTGCTAATTCAACAGCAGATGGGATGTTGGGGAAAAGAGAGACAGAGAAAACTCCATGCAGAGAGCACTCCTTCATTCTGTGAGACAAGAAACACAATCTCTCCATGATTGTCTGTGATGCAGTATTACAGTCATTTTAACAGTTACTATGTACAGATACAGTACATCCTCCTCCAGACATGTTTTAAGACAAATACAAATATTCTGCTTTGAATTATACTTTTTGTCTGATCTGCTTTTTCCACAAAAAGTAAAATTACCTCACTGAAAGAATCAGAATCTTGAGACAAAATTTCTCCCACTTCACTGTAACTTCACTGGAACATGATTGACTTAAACCATTTGTGATCATACACGTCTCATTTTTGAAAACTGCCTTATGGTGACACACTCGGCACAGTGAAGCTCAAACATCCAAGTGAACAATAAGCAACACACATTTTTGAGCGGAGGGACCCTTGAGTAAAAGCATGATGCTCTGGGAAATAGGAATATACAAACATTGTGTCATAGTTGGCTAAAATAGCTAAAGATCTTAACCTTAGTATCACCCGCAGTTTGTTCTCCTCTTCTTCTAAACACACCGAGAGAACCAGAGGCCCCAAAGATGGATCCACTGCTGTGAATGAGTGATGGTACTAAATGGAGGAAAAACAGATCATAAGAGAGCAACACCAGTCCAGCAAAGATGATACATTCCTTGGGACTTTGGATAAAGTCGACTTACTCGTGAGCGAAATAATTCGTGGAAAATTCTGGCCTCTCCGTCTCTCTCCATGATGTCGTAGCTCTCTGGATGGAGGCCATGATGGGACGAGGTGGGACTCACATCTACAAGCCTCTCCAGAGGGGGGTCTATCCAGTAGCCCCCCAACTTTGAGGGGAGGATGAGCGGCAGGTCTCCACCTAGCGTTAAAAGCTGAGACTAAAATAGACACAAAGGAGCACCTGATGATGATGAGGGCCTGCCGTTTCTGTTGTTTGGGGAAACAAATGTCATGGTGTTCATAGAAAGGTTAGTGTTGACACTCACATGGGATCAAACCCACATATAGATTCTCAAGTTGAAGACTAACCTTCAGAGGGAGAGGGAATTCACAACGCTGCTCATCGATCCTGCTGCCCTGATGGACAAGAGGAGTATTGACTATAAGAAACTTCTGCTGCTCAGACACCACTGAACACACACACTCGACAAAAGATCAATTGCACTATAACTCACCTGCAGCTTTTCAATGATTTCAAACAGCTCTGCGTCCTGATATGAACAACAGGCAGCAGACAGAAATGCAGACGGAGAGAAAGGGAAGGAGAAACATGGGGAGGAAGAGGAACATGACAAACACTTCAGCTGCTAATGGAGACTTGGCTTCTCAGAAAGGCAGGACATGAAAATACATTAAGTGCACACTGAACATGATAATGATATCACCCTCTGGTTGCTGCTGGCAGGGAGGAAAGGCTTGCTCTCACTGGCGGGAGAGTCCAGGATGTCCAGTATGTTGTCCTCTGCAGAGTCAGGTCTGCAGCAACAGGTTCATTTACACAAGAAGACAGCACAATTCATCACTTCTCAGTCTGTTGTTAGCGCACAACAGCTGCAATAAAATGGAAAATAAAACCTCACCTCGTCTCGTCCCCACATGTGAATCTGTCCACGCTGTAAACAAGGAAGTGAGAACTACTTGGACAAGAAAACGGATCATCTTGCATAAACAGGATTCCTTATATCTAAAAATAATGTAATTTATTCAGTATGTGTAGCTACTCAATTGACTTGTGGTAGAAAATGCCAGCCCTAAAAGTGTTTTTACTCACCCTCCATATGCCCCAAAAGTGAAACTTCTCTTTCTGGAAAAGGACAAGTCATTCCTCTTTTCTCTCTCCATGGCTTTGGTGTCACTGTGAATGTATGTACATGCCAGTTTGCTACTGAGTCAATCAGGGCTGGCTAAGGTTGAATGAATTCACTCTATCATTCTGTCACTCCTCCTCTTCTCTGCCCCCTGCCTCTCACTCATTTAAGCTTCCCTTTCCTCCCTCTGTCCTGCTGTCAGCCAGACAGGCAGCATTAACCCACTCATGGTCACAGGTGTCGCAGCTGCCACAAACTGTAAAATGGACACGGTCAGGCGGCTTCATGCCAACCATCCTCGAGCTTGAATCAACACTCATGGTGGTTTCTCAGACTGACTGAACTTAAAGATAGACTTGTAAATAAATAAAGAAATGGGTGAGACATTTTCTCCTGGACCTGTTACCCTTTGAGTCAGTAAGGATCATCAATTATTGACAGCACACACAGCGAGGGTGAGGAGGTAGCCAGCAGGGGAGAGTGAAGTAGGCCTGAGGAGGTAGGGAGGGAGAGAGAGAGAGAGAGAGAGAGAAAGCTTGTCTAGCTTGAAAGAAACAGAGAAAGACTAACAGAGAAGCGGTGTCACATGATACAAATTGCATTTCAAGTAATGTGTACCGTAATCAAATTATGTTTGTATGGTTGGTGAAAGTGATAAAAGTTTCATTTTGGAAAGAAGCAGAAAGAATTCTCCACTTTTAGCCCTACTTGCCAACTTTTGACTAGAAGTGGTAGATGTAGTCGGATACCTTTCAAGTAAAAGTACTAATACCACAATGTTAAAAAAATACTTCATTGCCATTACCAAGGGAGAGTCATGTAAGTACATAAACATTATCAGCACAAAGTACTTAAAGTATCTAAGTAAAAGTACTTGTTCTGCAAAAAAAATTTCCCCTTGATTTTTATTTGATACATTATTACAGATGCATTAATGTGTAAGTAGTGTTTTGCTGTAGCAGTTTGTCGAGGCGGAGCTAGGTTTAAGTACTGTATATATAGTAGCTCCTCTTAAAATCTAAAGGGTCGTGAAATAATTAATGGGACAGGAAAGAAGAAGAAACAATGTTCTGCTATACACATTTGTATTCATATTCTGTTGGGTAGTTTAATCTGTAACAATGTGATAAACAATATATCTGTCAAAAAGTCGAATTAAAAGTACAATATTTCTATTAATTAAAACTAGAAATGGGCATAAAATAAAAATATTGGGGTAAATAAGTATCACAAGATGTTTCTTAAATAAAGTTTTTGAGTAAAATATAATGTTACATTCTAAATTAAATGTTTGTACAATTTTGAGTTATGATCAGGTTATTATAAAATTTAGAAATCAATTTATTTTGAATCCCATTCAGTTTCTTTTTCTTCTCAGTCAATAAAAGTCCATCCCCCTCGAGTTAAATTGTTTTCTATTAGCGAACTGTTTGTACCTATTTACAGATCACGGATTCAAATTCAAAATGCCCTGGAATCCTCTCTCCTTCAGTAGTTTCACTTTGGGTGGTACCGGTCTGTTAGAAATTATTGGACACTTGAAACGCCACTCAAATTGTATTTCGCTGTCATTGGCCAGAATCCAAAACAACGACGTATGTAGCCCCGCCCCTTTCATTGCAGCAGTGAATACCCCGCGGAAGTTGGTTTATGGAGTGAGGACGGGATGTTGTTAATTTGCGTGAAATAGTGTGAAAGACGTCGATATTTTTTCTGTAGTTTTTCTGCACGGTTTGGTGTTGTGTTGCAGAAACAGAGGAACGGTAAGAAAAGGGCTTGGAAGGAATTACATGTCGCTCATTTTAATGCAAGAAAAAAGGGGACACTCCGAAGTGAGCTAGCTAGCTAGTTAGCATTGGTAATTAGCCATCAACGTTTAAGTATAAACATAATTTAACTAAAGTATCTTGCATCGTGACGTTTTGTTATTATAATATAAAGCTATCCACTTAGTTACTGTCTCATTAGTTAGCCGTTCATTCGTAAACACTTACGTTATTCAGCTCAGCATTGTTGGTGGTGTTATTTTTGATGGCTTTAAAAGTATATTATTACATGATATCCGTGATACATATTCATCACAGTATTTTGTGATGATACGCTAACGGATGTATAATTATTCAGCGACCCGCCAACAGTGAAGAGTACAATGATACTGTCTCTTTGCTATCTGGAGCAAGAAATCATAAAGACTACACTGCATTTCTTGTAGTAGCACGCTGGAGTTGTTGACATCGCCTGCCACTTCGTTAAACTGTGATTTAACTGGCGCTTTATTGTTATGGAGGTTCATGTGTCTGATTACCTGTCCTGTAGCCAATCTGTTGGGACAAAATGTTGGAGTGTGGCATGCTGGAGCGGGACAGTCGGGCTCTTCGGAGTCGCTCTACTATTCTCTGCAAGCAGCTGGTGGTGGACGAGCTGCTCATTCAGTCCTTACAGGCAGACGACATCCTGACCGAGAGCATGGCAGAGAGCATCATGGTATGTGAACACATTAAATTTAGTACCCTCAGGTTATAAGCAGTCTGACTGTCAGCACCTGTTTAAATGGCTGAATGGCTGAATCGGTTGTTGCTTGGCTACAAGCGACTTTGGTAAAGGTTACAAGGTCAAGTTTAGGCCTGAAAGTTAAACCTTTGTTTCCCAACCTGGGAGACAAAACTCCTAAGAGGCCCCATAATAAATAATGTGGGATCAAAATATGATTACAGGGAATGTTTACATTTTTTTCCTTTTTTTTATTATTATTGTAAAATACCAGATACTTTAACTTCTATAGGCTTTTAAATGAAACTAAATCACTTTGGCTGTAGCGGGGACCATTCATGTCCACACTAAGGATTTAGCCTTTTGATGAGTGGTGACAAATGGACATTGCTTAACATTGTCAAATAGTTTGGGATCCACTGGGTTATGCCCTTCAGAGAACTTGAGTTTGAAGTTTAGTCTCACGTAGGTACAGTTACAAAATGGACAGATTGACGTACACGAAGTCTGCAGTTTGGAAACTATGCCATGTAAATGCACGGGTTTCTCCCTGGCTGACAATGCTGATTACCACCTGAGATTCCCCCTTTAAACAATAAGTGTCTGGTTGATTGCATACTATTTAATTGTTTAGACATATCTTGGTGACACTCACCTGTAGACAGTCAACTGTGGGACATTGTTGGAAAACAAAATGTCATGATATTAGTGGTGTGAAAATAGTAAATGAAATATATATGAGATTTAATCTTTGCCAGTGATCTTTAGTTTTCTGATCTGATGTCCTCTGATTTAGGCTGAGCAAACATCTCAGAAACGAAGCTGGCGCTTACTATTACTCTTACCAAAGCGAGGGCCCAGAGCCTTCAGCAGCTTCTGCTCAGCTCTGCGAGAAACTGAGCAGCAGCACCTGTATGACCTGCTCACACAATCACCAGAAAAAGACAGCAAGGACACACGTGTGGAGGTGAGTGTGCACTTCATCAAAGATTACCACACAACACAAAGCTACAATATATACTGCAGGTTATTACCAGACTTAGTGCAGTTCTTGCACTGTTTTCTGCTCGCAGAGTATTCAGCCTGAGGAAGAGCCAGAGGTAGAGGCAGGGCGGCTAGTCTTGCGGTCAACAGGAAATAAGAGAGAGGTAAGCAGAGTGCTTATAATCTCTAAACCAGGATTACTGCAGGCATCGTCACTGTCGACATTTTCACAAGACTTAGAACACAAGCTAATGTCAAAAGAACTTTGTGGCGTTGAATATGTTTTTTAAGGAGGTTTCAGCTCTGACAAATCTCTGATAAAAGTATGCTCCAGTTACATGGTCTTCTGCAGACATCCTCAGTAAACAGAGAAGAAAAGAGTGAGGTGAGCAGCACCTCGTCATGCCCAGTGGAGGCCTCAGATAGCTGCCTGCACTCAGAGTCACCATTCAGACGGTTGGTGCCAGGAAGGGAGGAAGACAGAGAGACAGAGAGACAAAAGAAGAAGAAAAGAGGAAGAGATAAGCAGACAGATGTGAGAATCACAAACCTCATTCATCTTATGTAGACCACCAGATGGCCTGCTGAGGTAGTCAGGCAGCAGGCAGGATATTCCCTAATAGTTAAGTTATGATTGCAGTTGTCACACTCCTACAACAAGCAACAGCTGCTGCCACAACAAATAATACAATCCTTCATTATCTGTCTTCTTTTGTTTGTGTAAAGCAGCTGATGTTTTGTCATTAATAATTTGTGCATGGTTTGTATTACAGAGGTTTGTGGACTCTTCTCTTCCACTTCCCACCCAAGAAGGAATTGCTGCCAAGAGAGCAAGGACGCATGGTGAGCGCCGTGCATTCAGAATAAAATAGGTGTCTCTGTGTCCAATGTTGTTGTCAATGTTTTTCTGTTTCCATGGAGACCAGGGATGATGTCTGGAGCAAATGGTTTATCTGTTGTTTCGTTTAAAAAGACAGGTGATTGAATATACAAAAACATTTTTGTAGTCAAAAGCAGTTGGAGAGAGTTTAGTCTGCGTGAACTGTTTATTATGTAATCTTATCACTGTGAGAAGTGTAAGAGTGGCTGCTGCAGTACGTACCTGCAGGCGCCACACCCCACGCGTGACTCATTCACAGCGTTGTAGTACAAAGTGTGTTGTCACACACCCGCCGGCGGGAGCGCACAATGACATGAAACCGTTTGCATCAGCATTTTAACTTGTAACAAGCACAGTTTAACATTGTGTGTTGTCTGTGTGTGCAGCAGAGACCATGGAGTTTAGTCTGGATGCAGATAGTCCCATCAACACACCCGTGCTCCCATGCACACCTGACTTTTACCTTTCTCACTGCCAACAGGTAAAATTATTTTCTTTACCGTGTCAGCTCAACAGGTTTGCAGTAACTCCCTGTGGCTTTTTGAGAAATCCTTGTGTGTGACACCACCTATCTGGATATGAGCCAATGTAGAGCACTAAATGCAGAGATGTTTACATTTTTGTGATTGGAAGCTGTATTGTTTTGTAAATGTAATAACATAAGTAATAATGTAATGAGTTCAAGCAGGGTGTTAAAGCGCTTATAGAAACATGCTTTGTCACAAGGTTATTTTTGACTCATTGTTTCCCTTTCCATTTCTTTTTCTTTTGCTTGTTTGGTCTTTCTCTCTCACTTCCTGCGCTCCAGTCTTACAGGATGAATTCATCCCCTCGTGGTTTTGCGCTGGTGATCAGTAACGTGACCTTTGATCCTTGTGCTGCGCCCGACCTTGACCATAGGAAGGGAGGTGAGGTGGATGACGAGGTCCTCAGGAAGGTCTTCACAGAGCTGGACTACCTGGTTACAGTCCACAGAGACCTCACTGCTCAGGTAACACACACACACACACGCACAGACACACAGGCTCAATATCTATTTACCGGATGTTATTTGAAACACAAACCATCTTATTTAGTTGACAAAGTTAAAAAAGGGAAGTGGAGAGGAACAACCTTGAGTTATTTTGAGAAAGTCACTTAGCCAGTGCTTGTAGAAAAGATTCGTTTGGCAGGTTTGTTTAGTTCAGTTCCCATTTTCAGTGCTGTTCAGTGTGGCAGTGTTATCACAAAGACAACACACTTTTAGTCATTTAGCTTATTCTAATAAACTTGGCATGAGTAAGCATGTTGGCTGTAAGTGTCTCACTCAAAAACACTTTGAGAGGACACATTGGAAAGCACAAATGACCTATGGTAACCACATGGTTGCCTTCAGTATTAAAAAAGCAACATGCAGTTTTCCCGATTCCTTATTCTTTGTGTAGAACATGAGGACGTGCATTGAAAACCTTTGCCGACGGCCAGAACACCGGACAATGGACAGCTGCGTGGTGTGTTTGCTCTCCCACGGAGTGGACGGAGCTATATATGGCACAGACGGACAGCTCCTGCAGGTGTGTTTGTTAGGTAGTGTTCTGCGACTACGATGTACTGCATGTAATACCATTCAAGGGTAAAGATGCAACCCCTTTTTTCCCCCCAGACATTTAACATGTAATGTGTGTCACTTGGTCAATTTCAGCTGGACTGGGTGTTTGAGGCCTTTGACAATGCGCACTGTCCCCTGCTACAGAACAAGCCCAAGATGTTTTTCATCCAGGCCTGCAGGGGAGGTAAGGCCGTCTTACTCTGTACGCCCCTCTGTCATCATCCATTTTACCTGTATACATTGTCTTCCTATATATATCTACCCTATGTAGACTACTCACAATAGCCATATATGCAAATCTATATATTGATGAATTTAACAGTTTATCACTTACAGTCACACGCTTTCTGTGGTGACATCATAGCGATTACAAGTGGCCAAAATAAGTTCCCATTACTGGGTGTTTGGACGCACCTGAGCTCACTCAGGTCATAATACACAAATAAAAATATGCAAATATATTACTGTTGTTAGAGCGGCTTACAGCATGTGTTAAGGCCGCCCGTGTTAATTCGGTTGGATCCCTGCCACATAATAAGACCTTTTTACTGTAGGAAAAAAGACAGGTGCCAGCCTGTCTCTCCACATGTCCAGATGTGTGCTGCCACCTTCCCGGCCACTGGGACAGGTTACCTGGGTGACAGTAGCCCAGCTGTTCATCAGCCACACAGCTCCAGATGCTGTGGATGGTGTCATCATCTGTCAAATGTCAATGTTTTGTTGTGGACTTGAATAAAATGTAACACAATAGCAGTGCAATAATAGGCCATAAACATGTAATTAATCTGTGAGTTAACCAGGTTCCCAGCTAATGATTCCGTCTCTGTGATGGAGGTAATGATCTGCTACATGGCTAATGACGCCCCTGACAAGTCCTCAGATCACTCCGGAGCAATCCTAATTACTGTCACACACTCCCTCGCCCCACCAGAGCCCACTGTAGGTGTGCTGTTGAAAGGCCATTAGATGTAGTTGGCCACTGCCTCTGCAAATAGCTTCAGTCACAACCATCCATGCAGAAACTGAGGGTCATGTAAATTACTGTAGTTACTAGTGTTGTTTAAAAATAGTCCTTTACATGACCTGATCACACAATTTGTTATTTACATTTTTGATGTATCAAAACGTGCCACTGAGTTGTGGCCAAGTCCCTTTACATCCAGTCCAAGACGAGTCCTGACAGAAAAGGCATCTTAAGACTGAAACCATGCTTGAGTACGTCGCACCAGATTTTAAGAAGACTGTTGGGATGTTTGAGGTTAACTTGAAACTGTCTCATCTTCCAGAGGAGATGGACTGCGGTGTGGAGCAGATAGATGGGCCAGTGAGGACCTGCTCACCAAGCTGTGAACAGCGGGACGCTGGGAGGGAAGGACAGGGGGATGCCAACTCCAGACAGCGAGGGGACCTCGGTCGGCCCAGGATTAAACTGCCCCAGCGGTCTGACATGATCTGTGGCTTTGCATCGCTCAAAGGTCAGAGAATTTGTAAGTTTGTCCCTTTTGCTATTCTGGGGTGGACTTATTATTGAAATATGTTATTTACCTGAAGTGTAAAATGTTTTAGTTTTTTTAGGAGACAGTAGAGATGTGCAGTAATTCATGAAAAAGAGAGGTTGTTGAGAGGTAGCAACATTTCAACCAGCAAAAATGAATCGGTGCGTGGACTACCTGATTTTGTGAAGGTTGAGGCTACCTGTCTGATTAACGTTGAGGCTAGCTGCTCGAGTGGCCGAGACTAGCCTAACACATACGAACCTCCAACAGAACAGTTGGGAGTTAGAGTTGCATTGTGGGTAATGTATGCAGCAGGTTTTGGGGGAATAAAACGGAATAAAATGGAATGCAATAAAAAAAAAAGACAGCGTCTCTGGTTCTGCTGCATTGTTTTTGTGTTTGTTTGTTTTTTAACTTTCGTTTTTTAACTTTCTCGAGTCCAACAACGTTATAGGAGAGCAATGTTAAATCAGTGGGGTATTCGTGAAAGAACGAGGGGGTGTCGGGGGTTAACGTGGGTTAGTCATAGGTGTTTTATGACTTATAGTTTCTACACACCACCGTAGCTCTGTCACCCCGCATCTCATCCCAGTGTATTAAGCCTTTTATTGCTTGATCTCTTCCTCCTCCTCCAGGTACAGCAGCCATGCGGAACACCAAGAGAGGATCCTGGTTTATCCAGGAACTTAACTCGGGACTCCGCCACCTTTCCAGAGACACACACCTTGCAGACATTCTGGTGCAGGTGAACATAAAGTGTCCTTTACTTTCGTCGACTGCGTTCAGTGTAAAATCTGCTTCGTTTTATTTAGTCAACTTCCGTAAGACGTTACTGCAACCCCCCCGTCTTTATTTTTCTGTCTCCAGGTCAACAGGCGTATTAAGGAGCGGGAGGGTTACGCCCCTGGCACCGCCCACCATCGCTGCAAAGAGATGTCGGAGTTTACCAGCTCATTGTGCAAAGACCTCTACCTTTTCCCCAAGTACCAGCCCCAGTATTGATGTGCACATACACAGATTAACACACACACAGACCATTCCTTGCATTGAAGCGTCTCAATAAGGGCACACAGCTGTTAGTTCCACGCCAATTACTGCCACACACACACATTCCCGTGTTACAACTTCACATCTAAAAAGAGGATTTATTCACTCATGCTTTCTGTGTAATACTGCCTCCTCAAAACCCACAGACTCTCTCGGAAATCTTGGAAAGGAAAAAGGAGCAAGCTTATGTTAATCTACACGTGCTTGGAAACGGGCTACGTATTAGCATACAACTTATTCGTGTATCTGCGTCAATGCCAGTTAGAGGGTTTAAATGTTAATCCTTTTTAGTCAAAGACAAAACGTTTTTTTGTTTGTTTTCTTACTGCACAGCTACTTTGAGGTTCCACTCTCTTTTTAAAATGTATTTTGTACACAGATCTATTTTTGTGGTTTTGTTTTTTATGAAATAGTTTTTATATTGATTTTTTTTTACAGCCCATTCTCTTTGTTTGTATATAATGCTTTGTGACCATGTGTTTTTTTTTTGTATATTGACAGGCAGGGGGCAGTACAGCAGAGACAAAAGCATTTCATCATCTGTCTCTCATTAATGTTATTCATATCTCCTTCAGATCTAAATGGTCCTTACTGTCATGATTGCAGACAGATTTTTATTTGTGTTATAGTTAGCTCCAGTGATCGCACTAAAGTCTTTGCAGCAGGTTTTGACCCACTCTCATTAGAGAAGTTCACTTTTTTTCTCGCGTAGTTTACCTCAGGAAGAGGGAAAAAGACCTACAGGGCAGCGTCAAAACAAGAAGTGTTTAAGTCATTTCTTTTTTGGCTTTTTGTTTGCGGACGTTCAATCAGGAAGAAAAAAACAGCTTTTTAATGTCACATTTTAAAATGTAAAAAAAACCTGTAAAATTTGACTTCACATCAGCTGTGTTACTGTATATCTGTCCCCGTCGTGGTGGTGGGCTGCAGGGGGAATGTGGTGCTACTTGTGGGGTCATACACCTACAGTGTGAACTCTGACCTTTACGCTAACTCAGACTTGGAATAGTTTTTCTCCCTCTGTGGAAGCTGCCCGTTCAGTTCGTCGTCCCCCCCCCAGCCTTTTTACTGTATCTGGTGCAGTAAGGATAAAACATGTATTTCTTATGTCTTCCATAAACAATATGCAGTTTTCTTACAAAAGCCTGTGTGACAGGTGAGGTGATAATGGATTAGATGATTTTTATAACCATGAAGCTTTCACAGTATATTGTGGGGGGGGGGGGGGGGGGGGGGGGGGGGG
>JAVQJL010051555.1:0-10226 GCA_036024295.1 Nannoperca obscura
GTTAGATATCAACACATGTTTCTTTCACCTTATAGGTGTTTTTCTTGTATTTCTTATATAAATACTTATTGGTATTTGTTTTACCACTGACGGGCGAGTAACCCGATATGGTAACTTCATTGGCCTTGATTTTCTACAGGAAAATGTTTTGTTTTTTTAAATGTTACAAAAGAAATAAAGTATTGTTATGCTCTCCAATAACAGCCTAAGGTTGATTTTTTGAATTTCAAAGTATTTCAATGAGTGCCCTATAATGGGTTGAAAGGCTGGCTGCAGCGTTTTGTATAAGTTGCAGAGACTGAAATCTCTTTTAACTTAACTTCTATAAACCTCAATCTCGGGGGAAACATTACAGAAGAACTTAAGAATAGAATGTTGAGTTGCAATCACAAAAAGGTGATAGGGCTTCGAACTGAATATCATCCTTTTTAAATCACAAGGTTGTGAATATTTGAACTATGTACCTGATACATGATGTTGTGCAGTTTTTGTCAGAAATGACAGAAAATTAAGCACATTAATAATGGTATATTATAATAATTAATAATGTAATTAATTAATATAATAATGGCTATTAATAGTCTAGCTTGCTAAGTATTGCATAACGTTAGTGACATTTGTCTGTTTGCAAAACATGCCTTAAAAAATGTTCACTATGTTGTTTTTAACTGGCAAACCTGGTTTAGGGAAAAAATTTAATAAAAATAACTAATTTTCTGTCTGAAGTAACATGTCAAAATTGCAAATTATGTTATCTCATATGCTGTACCATGTATTTTTAACAACTATACCAAGTATTTAATATTTGAGCCCAATAAAATATAGGAGCAAGAGTTACCACTTGATTAATTCAATTGCTCTCTAAAATGTGACCTAGCTGCATCACATCTGTTGTCTCACGCTGGGATATTTTTTATATGCATGAATGAAACACACATTTGAGAAGCCAGAGTATATCTCCACAGCAGGCATCAGCTTTTGTCATTATTCAAAGCTTAGTAATGATGCATACATAACCTTAATGTATTGGTGACAATATCTTATTACCTTGTTGACATCACTTTGTCAAAAAATAGATAATTCAAATGTAGCACGCTGCTAATTTGATAATGAAACATAAAATCTAAATCTGGCAGCTCTGTTACTGTAAACATCCATCCTCATGCTCAGAGTCTGAGACCAAATGAAGACATAAAATGAAAAGTATGAGTAGCTGTGGGGAGAGGAGGTGGTTGTAGATGAAAATGTGAGTGACAGATAGGAGGGGAGGTAGACTGGCAGACAGGTGGGTGTGGAGAAGAGTCATACAACCATGAGGAATTGCATAATAGTTGGGGACGGGGAGGAGAAGGCCTCAGCGGGTGGGGGTGCTTCCTGTGAATTAACAGCTACATTTATGAGGCACTCCTTCAGCAGCATGCTAATGAAAGACTTGATAAGACAATAGAGCAGTGCAAGTCCTCTGCTAATGCATAATTTCTGCAAACCTTCCCCTTTTCTTTCCATTTAGAAGTGATGACAGTAGACCTCTATCAGGATGTTGTAAAGCCTTAGCCCCTATAAGGTAGAGCTACATGTTAAATTAGCACAGTTTAATAAAGTCTGTTTAGTCAGTTTGAGATAGTATGAGGTATGGGTAAAAAGGGTCCACATGTGGAAATAATAGGTCAATCATTCATGTGTGTCTTTCTTCTTTTACTGAATGCATAGTGCCTGTAAGTGGCACTTGCCTTATGTGTAAGTGGCTACACTGTCTGTGGATGATCATGGACATAAAACATAGACCAAAGCTCAGGAAAATCAATACCAGTGATGGAGACCGTTTACTGTTTGATTATTCCAGATTCATGACCTACCACCACCCCATGCTGCTGCTGCCCCCAGGCTAAAGCTCATTGTCACTCACATTTGCTCATTAAGTGCCAATCACACGGTACTCCAGGCTATAATTTTGCCAGCACTTGGTGGCACTGCAGATGTCAAATAATGATCCCCTGCCTACTTCCTGCATAATTCAATGTAGGTGCAGTTGACAGAGTTTACCCTTGACAATGAACTCAAACAACATCAGTGTAAACTGGTGGTAAATAGGGTCCACCTTAATTTCTGTTGAGTTTTCTTTGTGGACTGAATGAACAGGTAAAATGATGCACCTGCTGCATTTAATCTTGCAAGCTGTCAATGTGTTTTAGTCTGAAAGAAAAGGAATTCTCTGTGTGCTGGTTACATTTGATCTGAAGTGATGAACACTGCTATATGCATTGAAAAAACACCAGTGTAAACCTTCTGCTTTAATGATATATAATCTTGTTAGAGGACTGCATCTCATATTGTACATCACATAAAAGACTCCTTTTGTGCATGCTGTAGGAACAAACATATGCTTAGCTCTGATATCACTGGAATAGGAAAGTGAGTGGTTGGCTGTACTCCCTCTTCATGTAACATTTACAGTATAAAGACCCTGAAAGAAAATGCAAAAAATGCAGATGTTTTGAGAATGTTTGATACAAGTGGCAAATCTGGGTTCAGGCCTCAAGGCCCAGTCAATCTGGGGCTTCAAAAATTATATCTGTATGAACAAGACAAAATGGCATGCTATGTAATTACACAGTAGAATTAAAAACATTTCCAGGTTGGATGGACTTGCAATGTGATTAAATATAAAGAGGTGCCCCAGCATGGCAGTGAATGAAATGAAAAGTGTCATGTGTCAGCAGCCATGATTCTGACTTTAATTGACAAGTTGTCATAGTTTAGGCATATGGGAGGCAAATAAATCATCCACAGCCCAGAGAGACAGTGACCTGAGACAATTCAAGCTTCTGTTTAAACAAGTTGAAAACACACAAATTGCAAAGTGAAGGCCATGTCAATGTGCAGAAAGCAGAGCGAGAAGGTCCACGGGAGATCGTCGTATTATGTGATCTTGCCCTTTGCCCTTGGTCAGCAGATACAGAGAGAGTACTGGTTGGAACACCTGCTTTCCCAGGGTGTCACGATCTCCCACATCTGATGATTTGTCCAGTATTAACTGGAAGGACACTGAGCTATGTCCAACCAGTTTAATGTGTGCAAAAGCATAGACGTTTGTGTGGTTATTTTGCAGCCTGGTATTGGCTGAGAAAGATTTAATCACAGTACCCACAATGAATCATTTTGTGTAATAGTGTCACTGCTGTTTGGTGGCACTTTTCAAATTAAAGGCTGCAGCTGGAAAATGCACATCTGTCCTGTTGCCTTCAAATGACTGCAGTGATTTAAAGGGTGGGTAGGTTTTCTTTTGGCATCACTGGGCAAAAATGCCATATTACCCATGCAGCATATTGTAATTCAATGGGTGTGAGAGCAAACCTCTACCTCAGCCCCTCCTTCTTTGTTCTGTTTTCAGGCTTCAGAAAATCTAGGGAGGTGCCTCACCTGCGTACATGTCCCTTCAGATGGTGAAAGCCTGATTCAATGGCAGAAAATCCTGCAGAAAATCCTGGAATTTATGATAAATTTCCAATACCTCCCTTGCCTGCAACAGCATATAGTCAGGGTTCGACATTATGCATGGCCCGATGGCCTGGGACCAGAAAAAGTTACATTGTGGCCACCAAATACTCCATGTAGGTGGCCACCAAGTTTAGTCCCTATAGTGCAAGCCTTCACCAAAGCAACGTCACATTCCTACAAACATCCAGATTCCTTTGCAGCCTTTTTGTTCAAACGTCTTGAACAAGATCTTGATTCGATCTGCAATGGGAAGCTAACTTTGCATAAGCGCCAGCTGCTGGTTAAATTGGCGACTAATCAGATCAGCTGACTTCTTTATTATATTAATTTCTGATTCTCATGAAATTGTTTTAATTAACAAGTTGCAAGTTTGCTGTTCGTTCCATTTCTTTACCTTAAAACAATGCAAGCATGATGATACCGGTGCCTGTCTATATCAGTCCCGCCCGCAAACACGTTTATGTTCCTAATGAATGAACAAATGAATGAATCATCTTTATTTACGTTGCAGTTTTTACAGCAGAGTGAACTCCAAGATGCATTGCAAAAACACAATAAAACAAGTAATGCTGTCAAAGTAACAGCAAAGGCCTGTTTGAGGAAATGTAGGCTAAGCTGATCAGCCTCACACTGCAACTTTACTTTATTTTGTTGTCATTGACCAATTATGCAAACTAATGTCAGATGCCCCATAGCATATATACAAATAAATTCAGATTTAATGGAACCTCCTGCCCTAATATATATCAATATCAAGTATCAGTGTATATGATGGAATACTGGCATTACAATGTGCCAGAGGCCACCAAATTTGGGCTTTTCTGACAAAAATGCCCCAGGGGACCATGTCCCTTACCTTGCTGGCTACTTTTTCCTTAGTGGCTGGTTACTCCAAATCCGTGTGGAAAGCCCTGGTCATTTGGTTATATGGTATTACGATGTCACAAATTGTCACAAACTTATTTTTTTCACCATACACATGTTTGCATCCCTAATTCTGTTAATGTCTTTTCATTTATTGGGCTGTGATAAGTTTAATTAAATTGCCATGTCTGAATAATCTTTACATAACTTTACATTTGGGCTTGGTGGCCCATGGGGCCAGTGCTTAAAAAGATTAGCGTCAGTAAAAAAGAACACGTCCAGGCTCCACACAGAGCTTCAGGATCATTATGTTCAATGCCATGGCGCTCATAAAGACGAGTGGCAAAGAGGCATGATGACAAATGGTGGGGAATAACATTTGACGGGGGACAGTGGTTTGTGTGTACAGTGTACTAGCCTCTCTTCCTGCTGCTGGATGGCATTGCAGCTGCCTCTGGAGGGGCGTCTTTGAGAAGACAAAACATGGCGGGATGGATCACGGTCACGCCGTAGAGAGCGAGCCCTATGAGGGATAAGTTTCGCATGGCAACCAACTCCTTCTGTTGCCGGTCAAAGTTGTGGGAAGGGCTTTGCGGAGTAATACTAGGCAGCAGAGAGAGAGGCGGAAGGTTTTGCATAGATTGCACTGATTTTGCCAACCCCCGCTTTAATATTCTGAAGGAGAAGGCTTTCACGCAGTATACAAGCAGTTGTTGGTAACACATAATTGGAAAGATCACTTGTTAATCTTTGGTTAAGTATACACTTCTTTACAGCATTCTTGGTAAAGGGTTAAAACTAGCATTTTTCCTGGTGATCTAATAATGTCTACCATGGAGGATGTCTAGTCAAGTGCATGTTTACATTATTTCATTTTATTTGTGCAGTTGCTGTGCATTCCCATAACAGATTTAATTTGTGCTCGCTGATGGAATCATATTACATAATTATCAAGTAGAGTGACGTGGTAAAAATGTTGATTCTCTATGCAATGTCCTGCGTTACCTCAGTTGCCTTGAACTGCCACATAGTTACACTTTTCCCCCCACTTTTGTGACATATGCGATGTCCAGAACTCAAATTCATTTTCACTGCCATGAAGCCCTTGCTAGGTCAAGTCTTGTTGCTGTATGAATGTACTGAACTTCAGATCTGAAATGACAGTTGTAAACAAACATCCACAGGTTCTAGGTTCTAGCTTCATATAAGGATAATTAACTGAGTTTGGGGGGATTTTGGACTGTTGGTTAGACAGATCAAGCAATCTGAAGACATTACTAAATAATCTGCAAATTGATCAATAATAAAAATAATCTGCGGTTGCAGCACCACTGAACTTAAACTGAAAATAACCTCTTTATTAAAGCATAGGGATGGGTAGGATGTTATTGATACCGATATCAATACTGATACTGCTTATTGATACAGATACTTTTCAATACTACTATTGATACTTGTCTCCACAATTTAGTGGCATGAAAATATGTGAAAAGATTCAACATTTATTTTATTATAATTTTTTTTGCAGAAAAAAAGTTTTCTGTATATGAGCCTTGTACATATTTGCAGCATTGTCTACTGTTATAGCTACAACCTTGTCTTTTACACCAAATTCTGCAAGGACCTCTGGTGTCTCCTTAGCCACCACAGGACCACTCTGAGACTCATACACTGCCTGGGTCTTTAGGACTTTCTGTCTCAGCTTTCATTTACATAGTGGAGTGTGACTGTGATATAATGATCCTGTGTGGTACTTGTCCACCCATCACTGGTTATGGCTATTTTTGACGCATCAAGCTGACCGATGATGTTTTTATTCTCAACTTCATACCAAGCAGGTATGAGGATGTTTGATAATGTCTGGAAGGGGGGTGCAAACTGGGGTTAAGGTCTGTGGTCATCTCCCTCCAGTTGAAAATGTTAACAACTATAAGCTATACAAAATTAGTTATCTCTGGTTGTCAGGACAGCTCACACTACAACTCAGGCTATCTAGCAGTTACCGATTTTTGCTATGCTAGCTACTGGCTAATGATACAGAAGATACCTAAACAAACTAGACTGTAGTGGACGGCTATACATCTTTCATGATAAATTGGTGACAGTTACATTTTGTATTTTTTTATCTAGCAATGGAGAATGAGTTGGACTTTGGTGTCTGACAAAGCGGTGGCTGCTGCTTGACTTGACTGTTTATCGGATTTAGGAACATAAATTATTCAAGTGCAATGCAATGCAAACTCTGTCCAGACTGACTATCCTGAGTTAATATCTACAGTTTAAGTTTATAATGATAACCAGTGTTATCTTGACTTGACAAGGCTTGACTTGACGTGAGTTGCGTTATTAGTTTGGCGAATCCTGTCTGCACCGGAGCTGAGAGGCTGCACTGTCAATGTGCAGCTGCCACTTTGCCAAAGCAGTAGAGCACAGGGCAATGATATTATGGGGTTGCTGGTGTTACCCCCTTTACATGCAACTACTTTTTACATATATTGCATTTCGCTGCATTTTCATCCAATTTAGTAAAGTGAGCCCACACTTTTGAATGTTTTGCCTGTACACGCGACGCCAGCAGCTTTGATATCATTAGGAGACGATTCAAACTTTTCTCGCTGTGGGAATGAATTAACATTACCATTAACATTAATAAATACCAATAGCAGCACCGTTTGTCCAGGAGCTTATTGATATTTTAGTACTGACCTGTCAGGAACCGGTACCAATTTAGTATTAGAGAATGTAGTTCTCGATACCCATCCCTATTAAAGCAGTTTTGCCCACAAATTTAACTGCGTGACATCTCTCTTTTTTTATGTTAATATTGCAAAAAGAATCTAAGTGAAAATCTAAGTGAAATCATGACTGTGGTTTAATTTTCATTGTTTACAAATTTGACGATTTGACCTGAGAGTGGCACTAAATTGAAGCTCATGAAAAGTCTAATAGTCTTACTAAGTGCTTTTCAAAAAAAGCCAGTTATCAGACTTCACTCCGTCTGACAAAACAATCTCATTTAAAAAGGTCAAAGCTTGTGTGCAATAGAGCAACCGTTACGTATTGTAACGCTAGTTCCACATACAGAGAGAGAGTCCTTTAACTAGCTTTTCTGCCTTTCTAGTATTTGCTGAAGACATAATGGACAAATAACACAGAATCACATATTTTAAATCAGGAGAGATTAGATCTAACTCTCTTAAGTTGAGAATGTGCATACAAACTTTCAGAATGCCTGATTGGAAATATGAGCTTGAAAACCAGGTTAAAGACCTGAAACCACCTATAGACCTGTTGTTCAGTAGCGGCCTGTGACCACAAGGATTGTGAGGAGTTGGTCACAAGAAGCGAATGACAGTCTGCAGGGGTGTTTCAAGGCCACAGACTGGGATGTGACTGGGACTGTGAACGCCATGGTAATGACATCAACTCCATGACGCACTGCATAACAGAGTACATGAACTCCTGTGTTAATAATATAATTCCCACCAAGACAACAAGCCCTGGATCATCAGCAACCTGGAGCTGCTGAACAGGAAGCATGTATTTATGAGTGTGCAGAGGGAGCTGAAAATGAGACTGAGGGAGAGCAAGGAGGCCTATCAGAGAAAGCTGGAGAACAGGCTCCAGAATAACAACATGAGGGATATGTGGGCAGGGATAAAAACAATCACGGGGTTCAAGGTGAAGAAGATTCAGGCTGAGGGATGCCTGAACAAAGCAAATGAGCAGTATTCTGTTGAAGTACTTTTCAATAGAGCCAGGAGAAGGTTCCAGTGCAATGGAAGACAACCTGCATTGTTCCGGTATCAAGTCTTCTCCATTTACCCTCAATGATTACAGACCATTTGCCTTAACATTGCACTGCATAAAAGTCCTGGTGAGACTGGTGTTGGACCATCTTAGACCTCAGGTGACCACCTCCCTGGACCCACTGCAGTATGCCTACAGTTGTGAGGTGGAGGTTGACGATGCCATTGTCTACCTGCTGCAGCGGACACACTGCAGCACTGTGAGGATCATGCTCTTTTATTTGTCTAGTGCCTTTAACACAATCCAGGCAATACTGCTATGAGAGAAGCTCCAGAGGATGCAGATAGACACCTCCATAACTTCCTGGATTATTGACTACCTGACAGATTGACCACAGTTTTTACAGCTGAGGGAACGCGTGTCTGAGCAGGTGGTTTGCAGCACAGGATCACCGCATGTAACTGTACTCTTACCCCCCTTACTTGAATGTAGCCAAGACAAAGAAGGTGATGGAGGACCACAGATACATGGGCATCCATCTTGACAAGAGACTTGACTGGAAGTGCAACATCGAGGCTGTTTACAGAAAGGGAGACGACTTTACTTCTTGAGGAAGCTCAGATCCTTTAATACGTACAGCAAGACTTTACATATCTTTTATCAGTCTATTGTTGCAAGTGCAATTTTCTTTTCAGCCATCTGTTGGGGCAGCAGCATCAGGGCCAGCATCAGGGCCTAAGCAGGGCTTAAACAAGCTGATTAGGACGGCTGGTTCTGTGCTGGGGACTGCTCTGGAGTACCTGGAGGTGGTAGTGGAGAGGAGGATTTTGCATAAACTGCTCAGCATAATGGACAATGATTCACATCCCCTGCACAACCTACTGGTCAGACAGCAAAGCACATTCAGTGGAAGGTTCCTGCAACTCTGCTGTAATAAGGGCCGCTACAGGAAGTCATTCATGCACACCATGATATCTGTATATTATTAATGAGCTGGGAGAAGAGACTATCGAGCTCAGCCTGTTTTCATAGAACTAGGGTTACAATCTATAACTACTAAACCTTTGAATTATTTATATATCCTTAACCCATGCTGCCAAACATCAATCATTATGCACATCACACACTTCTTACATGTAATTCTCATATTTTTTCCAATCAGAGAAGCTAACAGGGTAGAGTTTCTCTGAGATATTAGAGCCTGAAAAAGGGCTGGGAAATCATCTGCCCTGAGGGGTCAATAGTGTGCAGCTTTTCAGTCCAACCAACACCAGGGCCTTGTTTATTGCTTGCACCATTTTGCTACTGTAGAAAATGTTTCACTACCAATATGTGTGTTGTGTTGGAGTTAGAAAAAGGGGTGCAGGTGCTTTCACAGATTAATTTGTCTACAAGCAGAGAAGGAAACGTACTTTAACATGATCATTGTTTAACATGAAAACTTCCAGGTTTCCGTAACGCATGGTTATCCATACCTGGTCTAAGGTAATTATAATAAATTGAACAAATGATTTACAAATAGAAACTGACATTTAATAATTTATTGTGGACAGATAATCCGTACTTCATTAAAAATATTTGCCTGAAACTGAGATAGTTGTGAATAAATATTTTAAACATAATGCTGCTTAACTTGTGAAAACAATTTTGATGTACTGGCCATTTAAATATGATTTTAATTTATATAACTATGCTACTGCATTTCAGAGGGGAACTATTGTGTCTTTTATTTCATTACATTATTTACATCTTGACAACTATAGTTGCTATTTTCTTCAGAGAATAAACTTTACACTAAATAGTCCGTAATTTATAAAGCACAGCTAAAGCTTTAATTAACGAACAGTATATTAAGTAATTTCCCTTAACCCTTTATAGGGCAAGTGACTACTCCGCACATGTTAGATATCAACACATGTTTCTTTCACCTTATAGGTGTTTTTCTTGTATTTCTTATATTAATACTTATTGGTATTTGTTTTACCACTGTAACCCGATATGGTAGCTTCATTGGCCTTGATTTTTTACAAAATGAAAAATGTTGAAAAATGTTACAAAGAAATAAAGTATTGTTATGCTCTCCAATAACAGCCTAAGGTTGATTTTTTGAATTT
>JAVQJL010051556.1:0-19231 GCA_036024295.1 Nannoperca obscura
TGGGTCGTTTTATAATGGTTCTGGTGGGGGGTTTGCCATAGCCTGTGTTCCAATCCTGTGTTTATGTTATTGTCTTAGGGTCTTAAGTGAAAGCATCACCCCCCCCCCCCCCCCAACCTCCCCACCTTCACCCCTAATTTACCCCTGCCCCGAGGTCATTAGTCATAAGCACGGAGGGAGGGGAGGGAGGATTGTGAACAGCTCAGAGGGGACAGTGCAGAATGGATCCTATTGTTAGCCCCACAGGCCAGAGGGTGCTGTCTCACCCGGGGAAGTATCGCCATTTGGACTATGCTTGCAGCCAAGTGTGTTTTCTTGGGTGTCCATGTGCGCGTATGTCAATTTTTCAGTGAATGCGCGCGTGCGTGTGTGTGTGTTTGTCTGCAAGTGCATGTATGTGTTAATGTGTGTCTGCACAAGACGTATCACCACGGCAACTGCTCTTTTTGGTTGTTCGTTTCCATCTAGCATGTGATGTGACGCAGCCTGACACCACCACATGAGCATGTGAAGCTTGTCACAGGCTAATTTGTAAACTTGTTGTCTTCCATCACATGTCATCACTGTTGCCTCTAAAGGTATTTCCATGTGTCGGCTTTTCTGTGCAGCCCAGAGCATGCATTGCATACATGTGTGGGTAGGTGGGTGCATACACCAGAGACGGCTTGTCCTAATCTCTATTTATGTACGTGCGGTCAAATTAATAAAGATTACCATAATTGTATCTGGCTATGACATGACATTGATTTCCAGCCAGCGCTCTCACATACATCTCGGCAAACCCATTCCTCTTTCACTCCCCTTTGAATTGGGCCCAGATTGTAAAGGGTTTATCCAGTGGATGAGCACACCTTGTTTCAGGAGACCTGGGCCAAGGGGAAAATCAGCCTTTAATAACTATGTAAGGGAAAAGACCCACCCTGCCAAAATGGCAGCCGCCCTGTACACTGTTCAGCTGGCAAGCCAACAGCCAGAGAAGGAGAGATGGGATTGGAATCCAAGCAAAAGTAAGTGATTTTTTTCCCAGACCTCCTGTTGCAGAGACAGCATGTAAGAACGTGAGGAGAGGAGTGTGAAGAGGCTTAACTGAACCATACAATTCTCATCATCCTCCTCCTCTGATGCATTGTACTTCTTAAAAAAAATAAACATTTGTCTGCATTTATATTGGAACAAAACCATAATGTAAATTTACATAATCTTTACTGTATCTCGACCTTAACAGTAAGGGGGGAATAATGTGACACGTTTGGTTTACTGCTACGACCCCATTTTGCGAGTGGTTACATTAACACTGTGACCCAGGCATATCGCTCTGTATGCCTGCCCTTTCCCTTGCTGTGCTTTACAGGGTGTTAGCAGTCTTGAGTCTGAACAGAATGGAGCTTGGTAGGGAGGAGGCTCCCAGCATGTTGGAAACCACAGCACTGCCGGCGCCAACTCCAGTGAGACATGAGTTATAGCTCCGACTTCCCCGAAATCAAATAAATAATCTCTCCCTTATTTATTTACTTAGACTTATTATGATTTGCAACCTCTCAATTATTGTATAGTGGTAAAAAGGACTTGCTTGCTTTCTTGTTACGCTTTTGCTTTCCCGAGACACATGCAGACACACACATCGCTGCTAATTTTCAGACACGCACCTGTCACCTGTTTTTCATTCATATTTCAGTCTGGATATTTCATCATTAAGTAATTGCAGCGAGGCTATAATAGCGTAAAATCATTGTCAGAACATTTATGCAGCGGCAGGGTCCGACATTCCTCCTCACCAGCACCGACAGAAGCAAAAACATTCATCCAGCCTACCTATTAACGCGCGCACACACACACACACACACACACTCGAAATGAGTCTTTGGTAGCAACAGTGTCACAGCTATCAGAGCTTCTTGGCCATGTGTTGAGAGCAATAATGGTAAAGGCAACGACAGGCTCGGCCCATACTCTCAATTAGGCTTCCCAAGTGCTAGGTGTGGAAAGGTGTCTGGCAAAGCGCCTGACCGCAGCACTCAAAGAGCACTTTGTCTGCGCACCTCACACCCACCGTACCTGCTCATGTTGTGGAAACAGCCCAACGTTGTCACACAGTTGATTTAATAAAATTGGATCTCCAAAATGAGACTTCTAGTGTTTCAGGGGCGCAATAGTCGTAATGGAAACACATGCACTCCACCACCACCACCCCGCCCTCTCTTTGGCTTTACAGGCATCCTTCCAGAGTGAGAATGAGCAGGGGAGACCCGGGGTAAACGGATACTTTCCCACTGTGAGCCCAGTAGTCTGGGTATGGGCAAAAGTAACCCCACGTCCGTCACAAGCTCTTATCTAGCCACAAGCCTGGCTGTTGCTGCAGCTTATAGACTTGATAAATGATGATTGCAAAACAGAAAAAGTTGAAATGAAAAATTAAGGTATCGCCACTGGGGTTGAGGTGCTGCTGTGGTTTTGTAAGTTGGTTTTGGGATCTGTGGGAAGCCTGTTTAGTCTCCTGTAGCTCAGGCGAGTGCATGATGTTGCAGGATATGAGTGCCATTTGATAATCACCTCAGTAACAAACTACACTTTCTGCACTTGCATGAATGCAAGGGAGAATAACGAGGGAGCTCAGTTTTTTTCAGTACATCGACCAGTGTTGGGATCAAGCTGGGAATTCAGGAGGATGATGAAATTGCAAAAAAGGCATGGCAGTATTGGAGAGCCGAGCTTGGAAACCATGGAGGCGGCAGCCGTGCCAACAAACTGATTTCTTGGGGAAAAATGGACATTGATGACGGCACAAAAGCATGAAAGGAAGTTAGAAATGGCAGCTATAGGCCCTGCAGGCACAAAGCATTTCCATTCACAACGTCGTCCCCTAGAGAGGTGTCTTGGTTGTGGATGCTCTTTTGTGCTATACTGTGCATTGCTTCTGTATTCAAACAACTATGAAGGTGCAAAGACAAGAAGACCTCTGATTTACTGCCCACATCTCAACAACATTTCACAAGTCAGTCTGATTATCCATTATTACCAGTCCTAGATTGAGGATAATATGATTATGGACATGTGACAGGCCACATGCCAGCTTTCTTATTGAATGTTCTGATATTTTAGCAAACAGATGATAATTATGTGTTTTCCACTTGGCCATTTTTCTGTCTTGGAATGTTGCAGATAGTGTATGTGCTTCTTTAGTTACACATAAAGTATCTCCCTTATTGTTATATTCTCACAGTATTGGTGATATTTTCAATATGATCCTCATGGTTTTATGACTTCTTTTTCATTTTCTTTTTATTCTATATAACACTAATACTTACGTTAATACTAACACTAAGTTCAGTATGGGAATGAAAAAGCTTTCAGCTGTGAAGCAACACAGTCAGCTAGCTCTCAGGGGAAGGGGCGGGGGGGTTTAGTGTATTGGGCTTTGGGTAAACAGGTGAACACCCTAGTGGTTTACCCACTGTGTGTGTTGACACATAGATATGGGTGGGGTGTAAGAGGTGTGTGTACGCGTCTATGTGTGTGGTGTGGTGGGTCTCCAGACTCCTTAAAGAGCACACATTGTGCTTAGCAACTGGGTGTAAGAAAGGCCCCATTATTAATACACAAGCAAAGCAAGGTTTCTACTGATAATTACAGGTGATTAAGATCACATCACATGTTTCTCCTCACGCTCTCAAAACAGCATCGTTTGTAGATGAATTAGATTTTAATTGGTTGTGTTGATTAGATAATATTCACAGATCCATTCAAGGTAGTCAAATTAGAGGCTGATGCAGAAGTGCGTCTGCATCAGCCGCACGACACATGAATGAGATAAGAAAGATCAGTATTGGTCAGGACGGCCATTTACCCCATCACGATTACAATATGGTTTCAAAGTGATTTCGAGCATGGTTGCTATCTTTAAAATGTGCTTTTCTTAAACTCAGTGTAGCCAGATGACTGTTTTGTGTGTGTGTGTGTGTGTGTGTGCATGCACTCATGTCCATACAACGCGCAGCCATCTGCAGCCTCCGTTCCAAAATGATTTAGACAGGTTCGTGAGGTTAAATCTCGCGGCCTACGACATAGAGGTTTACTTCCATAATTACGTTCTACAGGGTTATTCGTGTACTTTATGGGTCTGAACTTGTGACCTTGGATGCATCGTGGAACAATTTATGATTTCTTTTTCCTTCCCTCTTGTACATGACAAACATCTGCGAACCTCCCCGGAGCTGACTACAATGACAACTTACAGCAAAGGAGTAACAAAAAATGAAACAGCAGAAATCTCCCCTTTCCTCTCTACCTCCCTCGCCCCTTCCCTGTCCTCTTATCCCTCTCTTCTTCTTGACTCTAATGTGTTTCTGTAGACTTTGGAGGTGGGGGGGGGGGGGGGGGGGGACCGAGCCGGCTGCAAATAGGAGGTTTATTTGGCCTGCCCCTGGGGAGTGCGGTGAAGCTCTGCATCTCAGGGAAATTGCCAGCGCTTTCTGGTCGGCTTGGCACACTCTCACACAAACACTCACACACATACACGCGCACACTCACACACACACGCTCCTCAGCTGGCTTAAGCCCCCCTACCCTCTTCTCCCTGTCACAGTGGCAAAGTTTGTCCACCTTTCTAGCCCTCAGTGCCACACTCCTTTGGTGTGTGTTTGTATCTAACGCACAATATTTAAGTGTATACCCCTTTTGTCTCAATGTCAACAATGTACTCGGGAAACTCCCTATATGCTTCCTGTGACATATTTGAATGATAATTTTGTTACCAAGCAGGCCATAACTTGTTGAGGGGGAAAAAATGCCTTCCAGGAGCCCACGCTAACAATGCTCTGTCAACTTTTTGAAACTTTCAAGAAGAACGTGTCCATTTGTAAAGCAATGCATGAAATGATGACAATCTCAGTAAAAAGAGAAGATGGGTGCCACCAGTTTGCCGCACAAGCCATTTTCTTGCAGAAATTTTCTTCTTCTTTGTCTTTGTTTAAATGAGCAGCATGAAGAGTAGAGATACATTTTTTTTTCCTTTTTGTGGTGATTGGTAAGATTATTACCTTAACCCCCAGACTCATTTGTCTACTTCAGACTCAGGACTCTCAGCTGGTGAAGGGAGAACACAGAATGATGCCACCTCACCCCTCAGGCCTTGACTCCCTCCCGCTCCAGCGCCCACCCCCCTCTCTCCCTGCTTCTATTCCCCACCTGGCTGCCATTGAGATTAACATCAGGGGGGTCAAACGCAGAGGGAGACAATCACAGGTGGCTCTTTCAGCGACCCGGATGTTCTTTTTCCTTGATCCTCGACGACCCTGACAGGAAGTGACTCGCATGCCAAGTGACCTCCCCTGGTGGCCCTTCCTGTCCCCACATTGCCTCGCAGGAAGGAAGGATGCGGTCTGTTGTCCTCAGGCGCCGCTCACTCGCTCTCCTCTCCTCGGCCCGACTAGAAAAAACTGATTATTGATTCCAGGCTCATCTCTCCTCATGCTAACTTTTTAAAAATCCTTCTTTTTGTTTCTTCCCTTTCCCATCTTCTCAGCACCCACTTAATACAATTGTGACATCATTCATTTCTTCTTTCGTCGTCTTTTCTGTGCCCCTGTGAGATGTAAGTAAACACTGCGGACATTAGCTAACCGCAACGTCCCCAATTCAAGTCGATTACACTCCAGGGGCTAACAAAAACCTTTATTTATAGTCTTCATTTTATTCATTTCTGACACTGATTTGTTTATTTGTTTTATTGTTGTTTTATTGGCCATTTGTTTTTATCAAACAGGGCAGCCATTTCATGTGGTGGAGAAATCCCAACATCAGGCTTCTGGGTTTAGTCTGCCTTCAAATGATGTACATGGACATTGTGAATTACAGGACACCATTTGGTGGTAGTTATGAAGAGCAGGGGACTTCCAGGCAGACAGAGACAACATCAAACACTGTTTTTGTTGTTCTTCTGGCTGAAGTTTAAGAACAGGAACTCAAAGTAAAAGAAAAAGGTTAGAAGGTTGCGAAAAACGTCTGCTACGACTGCTCAGCCAGTCAAAAACTTTACTTCCTGCGGGGTTTCAGTGCTTATCCATGTTTTCTGTCTTGGTAACGTAAGCATACAACATCATGAACATGGTCACACTTTCCATTCAATCTAATGATGCAGGCTGAGCAGGTGGTTTATTGCTCCTAGTCAATACAGCAGCTACATATGATCACATTAATGTCCACATAATGTTTTATATCTAAAGAACGTTTTGGAGAATGGAAATGTATAACATTTACAGCACTTGTAACTTGCAACTTTTTTTTTTTCAAACAAAAAATAAATAAATGATACTTTAAGCCAACGTTGGTCTAACTGAGTCTTTGTATTTTGAATGCAATTACGAGAGATCAGACATAAAAAGGGCTGACATTGGATTATGATTCATATTAGATTAGTCTGCGAAATGTGAGACAGTTTCAATAGAATTCCCTCTATAAAACTTAAATATAACAAATTACATAAAAAATACAGACGTTCTGTAGAAGCTTGTTGTCCTGGAAGATCATGAAATCTAACATCAAATTTGAACATAATGACAAAGAATTTGTTATCTCTAAGTCATTTCTGCCGTTACAGTTGCATACATTTTGCAAATAAATTTAAACATTCAACAAAATTGAATTTAGAGGTCTTCCTTGTCATGTTTCTTGAGCCTTTAGCAGATGAATCAAATGGTCCCTGCTGATAAAAGTGAATCCTCTTCTTTGTTTTCTAAATGGCAAAGTAACACATTCTGAAAGACTTGGGACATCAAAGAGGACAGCAGGGAGAGAGTGTGAAGTGAGATGTTGTGATCCCACAGGTGTTTTTCTCCCCCTCTATGATGTGAGTCTGCAACTGCATTGCCACCTAGTGGGAGAGGGGATTAACTGTCTTGTACTGCTGTGGCTTAAATCCATGTATATTCCGTAAACATGTATGTATTCTATAAAAACCTGGGAAGTGATAAATATATAACTGAGCCCAGATCAACTGTAGGGTGTCTGTCACCTTCATCTCTTTGTTCATTGGCTGTTTCAGGTCAGACTGCCGGTCTGCGAATTTAAAGTTTTCCAGCTGAGCTCCTCCAACCGAACACCATGCCAGTGAGTTCACATCTGGAGCTTATGTGGGAGATAGACATCAATATGTCAGTCCTTCAGGCCATAAGAGAGCATCTCTACAGTTGCAAAGCATCAAGAACGCTCATTATACATAAATCATTCAAAAGCTCAAAAGAGGCCAAAGACACTTAGAAACTGTGTCTGAGTCTGCCACAAAGAGAGGGAGAGCATGGAAGGACTGGAAGGAGGGAGGGTAAAAAGAGAGAACATGTCAAAGCAAGGGAAGGCTATGTTTGGCTACATTTTGCTAATTGGTCTCAGTGGTGCAGCTAATGGTTTTAGGTTTATGTTCAAGCTCCACTGAAAAATAAGTAGGCACCAATGAAGGGCTAGCTGCTGTGTTTTATGCATTTTCATTATTCTGCAAGAGAAGGAGGGGAATGTAGAGTGTAGAAAATGAAAATGGAGACTGAAATCACCTAATTTAAAGCCACACATGGCACATCTTGTTACTCCGTCATGTATTAAACAGATGTTAGCTTAAGTTAATTTGGAACTGTTTCATCCATTAGGCTCCAAAATACATTCAATTTTCACACCCCAAATGTTAAGCTTACATCTGAAGATCAGTAAAATGCTTTCATCCACTTTGATATATTCCATGTCTGTTCCTATCAGTCAACCCTTTCAGGTTATAAGTGGTCCTTTTCCTAACCCTCACCAGTCCATTTTGTCCATCTTTCATCGTCTGCAGCGGAGGTATGTGGCAACAAAGCTCTGCTGTGGTCAGGTGGCATCTGTCCCTTCAATAATCCTGCGTTATCGCTACACATCAAAGCGTTAAAGGCTTGCATAATTGAGTTAACGAGTGTGTTGGTACGTAACCTGATCCTTTATCCCCTCCGAGGACCGCGGTCACAGTGTGTGACCACAGACAGAGACGAAGAGAGAGAGAGACAGAGTGTGAAGGCCCTAAAGCCCTGCAACAACTGTGGCTTCACGCTGTGGGCCTGGCAAGCCACACAGTGCCCTGGACCAGTACCAGGCTAATGAAAAAACAACAGTGGGGTAATGCTGGTGTGGAGCTGTGACCGCAGCACCATGCCCGCTGCACAACTGCCCCTCAGCACTGGCACTGGCCGCAGCACCAGTTGTCACGGCCTTAATCCTGCCTGCTGAATGACCTCATCATTGCCTGCCTGGCTCCCTGCAGCTGCTGCTGCCATGGCCTCGGTACTGCAACAGAGTGACCTCACCTACACAACGCACACGCGATCACATGCAAAGTAAGCAGATACACTGGTGCAGTGCGCAAAACATGCAAAACCTTATAGGATAAGTTCCCCCATATTGCAAGAAGACATTTTTCTGGCCATGCAGATAGTTTTAGTTTTATCTGCTGAGATTTCTGCCTCCACCCCGATATAATTGAGGCAATGCATTGAAAAGGACATTTTGTAGCTTTAACAGCAATATGTCTTTCCAGAAACAAAGTTCCTGGAAAACCACAGACCTTTGATGTGGGCAGTTTTGGACTACTGTCAACAAAAGAAATTGTCCCAGTGAAAACTTTTCACAGAAAGGGACCAACCAGGCAATTGTTTCTGGAGAGACACGTTGCAATTTAATTTTTTCAAATGTTATTTTTCAATGCTTACATGACCAAAATTTCATTCACCTTCATTGTATTGGGGGTTGTTGCAGGGGTGGATATCTCAAAACCAGCCCTAGAAATTATGTCCATATTAGAGGATTCTATCCATCCTGATTTACACCCAAAGCAAACCAAGTGCCAACACGGTGTGCCCTGTAAACAGTGTGAGCTGAAAGTTAGGGGTGGTGGATGGGTTTTCATGTAGACAACCAGAGTTCACATCATGTCACAGACCTGCAATTAATGTTTGCGACTTTATAAACCACAACCGTGATCATTCATCAACATAACCAAGTTCTTTTTTTGTTTTTGTTTTTTTGTTTTTTCTCTTTCTTTTCCTTTTCTTTTTCCTTGCCTAACCTTAACCCTATCTCTGTCATAATTGATTTGCTGTAACCATAATCTTTATCTATAACCTTAGTCATAATATAGTTTCCATGCACAGATATTATAGACAGCAAACACTTTTTTGTCTTTGTGATTCCTGGTGTATTGACCATTTAACTGCATAAACAACAGCAATTACAACAAAACATGGATGTAAACACGAGGCTAATTTACATTCTGTATACATTGCATGAGAGCTCCATATTGCACTCATATTAAACAAGATCAGACTGTTCTGTACATACAGACTCAATTACCATGAAGCTAGATATTAACAGACACAAACACAGATGTACATAGTGTGCATGGACATATATCCACACAAGTGTGTGTGTGTGTGTGTGTGTGTGTGTGTGTGTGTGTGATGAAAATAAAGAGACACTTGCTCTGTTGGCACCTCCTCCAATCACACACGCCGCCTCCACTCCTTCATCCCAGCTGTCACAACTGCAAAAACTCTACAAATACACACGCACACTCTTGCATATTCACACTCACCCACACACACACCACTTTTCACTGCTCACACCTTTTCCCGCTCACCATGGCTCCCTCCAGTTGGTGCTTGTGTGCCCACTCTCTGCCGCAGCTTGCATGTAATGTGTGTGTGTGTGTTTGTATGTGTGTGTGTGTGTGTGTGTTATGCATGCGTATGCGTGTCATCATCCTTTATTGCCATGGTTCCAGCTGAGCTCAGACATGCAGTGCCCACCTCTGGCCCTGCGGCTTGAACGAGAAAGTGGACAGTGAGTCATGTTTTATTCTGGACTCCTCTAAGCTGTGAAAGATTACGGCCACCTAAAACTCAATCTGTTCTGCGTCTGAGAGCTGCGAGAGGATTGAAATGGCCGTGGGGCAATTTAGGCACGCCTTGGAGTGAATCTCTGCTTTTTCTCTGCTTTACGGGCCACTTTGCTCTTTGCTCCAACTGTCTTAACTAACTAAATGTTGAATCTCGCTCACACAGTGTGTGAAATCACTCCTGTGCTTCCTCTGCATGTTTTGGTGTGTATGAGCGAGCCAGTGGACTTGAACGCCAAATGCTTCTTGTTTGACAGCAACGCCATGTGTGAGGTCATAAATCTGATCACCGCAGCAACACAGTACAGTGACACTGACGCTTGCAGGAAGCACCCTGGATTAGCGAGGATTTATGGTTGGGCCTCGAATAACACACCCATCACTTGTGAATGCACCCAGTACCCTCTTTTTTAAGATGACAGACTGGCATCTTTGCAAGTGGAAACAAATGTGTCTTGAACCATAAATCAATGCAAAGCAGATTCAAATTAAAGTTAACTTAAAGGACCTATATCCAAATAAATAAGGGGACTGAAATAAAGAGCAGATATTGGGGGAAACTGAGCCCCTGGTAGTGATTATTAACCTCGTAGAGCTTTTCCATCATGGTACCCTGGCTCAGACTCTTATGTCTGGATCTTTTAAAGGGTCCAGGGAGGGTTGGGCATGTATTATTTTCACACTTCAGATTAAACCCTGCTACAGCTCTCTGAGGCCTTACTAATACAGACCCCCTGCTGGGTTACAGCAAAATTAAAAGTGAAAGGAAAAAAAGAAGCTGTGTCTGTGAAGAAAGTGTTAAAACAGAGGTGGAAATTGCAAGCGGGACACGGAGATCCTGTGATGACGTCTTTGGAAAGGTAATAATTAACAGTGTCACCTTTTTTTACGACATAAAGGAAAGAGAATTAAAAACGTTGTATGATGATGACAGATTTGAAGTCAGGGCTTGGCTTCGTTGGTTTTGCACATTAAAATATGGCAAGATTGAGCGAAATGATCATGCTAAGGCAATTTCAAGCCACCAGAACACATTGTTTTTGCAAAGGCTCGTTTCTCTCTATTTTCTCTTACAGCAGCAGCACTGAAACTGCATTAAACATTTAACTGAAATTAAAGTACTTTATATCAAATATGCCTGATAAAAACAGCATGTTCTCTACCATTATTCATCCTCACAATTTAGTAAACGCCTGTTACATTTTTGAAGTATTACAGCAGGGACTTAATGACAAAAATATAACGAGAAGTGTATTGTTTTATATTGTTTTTGTCGACATAATTATGGACATTTGATTGCAGTGTGTATCCGGCAGTATTGCTTATTATGTTATTCATTGTTTATATATAAATATATGTATTTATGTGTTATGTGTAAACTATGTATATGTATTTAATTCATGTTTTTTCCTATGGACCCCAGAAAGAGTAGCTGTTGTGCCGGTAACTGCATTTATTGAATTTTTGGACACTTGGGGGCCGCGGAAACAATTTTTGAAAACAACATTGACATATCATCATCTTAAAAGTTGATACGGTGAACTGGTTAGCAAACATTACTTATTCCAGCAGTTATGGAGTAACATTATCATTCATTTCCAGTTGTGTTTCTGACCACCTGATGAAAACTATTAACTTTCTTTTTCTTCCTAAGAGAAAAATCTGGCTCTTTAGTTGCTAAATGCTCCAGTATGTTCACCAGATAGTCTTTAATGTGTCTGTTTGCTGCTTGGTGCTGATCAGGTAGTGAAGTGTAGTTTTTACCGAAAACAGCTGTCTGCTGTGGCCAACAATGACGCTATTAGAGCAATGAGCGTAAACCAAAACAGTAAAGTTGTGGGCCGGACATCATGAGCTGAAACTCACTATAAAGTTCTGTAAAGTTGAGAGGAGCTGCAAATTCAGGTGATAATTAGTTGTAGGTCCATCACTATAAACGGACACTTTCATATTGTCACATTGTTTTCACTCATTCTCATTTTGTGCTAACTGTTGTAAAGTCAAAAGTAGGATATTTATATTTATATATTTATTATAAAGTCTGAATAACTGCCTTCCATAAAGGACAAGTATTTGAGAGAAACACAATGGAAATCATATTGTAAAGGTATACATTCTATGATTTCTTATTAATTGAAACATGTCCTATATAACTTCTTTTTACACAGCACACTATAAACAAGCAGCACCCATGCCACCCATTTTCCTCTCTCTCTCTCTCTCACTCTCTCTCTCACACCCACTCTGTTTTTCTCATTAAAGATGCATCAGAGAGCGAATAAGTGCCAGGCAGTACCAGTCCACTGATGGTTGCTCTCGCCAAGGCCTGACAAACAGGGATGCCGGCTGGCAGGATGCCCACTGCCCCTCCTCACAGCACTCGGGCCGCAGGCAGCTGAGAGAAAGAGCGGCCAACAGATCAACAGTTGCTGTGACGTTGGTTGAGCGACTGGCCAGGCTGCTGCACGCCACCCAGCCCACGTTCAGGGCACCTGACACTGGGTAAACTGACAAATGCCTGGCCTTTGGGTGCGCCTGCAGAGTGATGTGACCCTGAGCCCATTATGACCTTACTTCGCTGGGCACACACACACACGCATGCACTTATAGCCACCCTCTGTCTGCCTCATGCTCCCGGTCACAGTGTTTTTCAAGCACCTGACCAAGTACATTGCGCTCGCTCGCACTTTTCAGACTCACTGCCATGGAAATGGCCCAGCTCTAAGGATGCTTGCACCCAGGAAAGAGTGCTGTAATTTGCTCCCAGTTCAAATGTTGATATGATGTGATTCGATGCATTCTTGACAGCTGAATCACACAGCTGCTTTAAAGTGCACGACATCGGAAAGAAAGGCTTCAATTTGATCGCTGCCTCGTTAGTTTGAGCAAAGGAAAAGTACATTTGCTTGATTGGATTTCTCTCAACTCCCTCTACAGTTTGCATCTTTTTATTTGTTGCCATATTATGCATGTTGGCTCAGACACGCACAAGCATATGGTACACATAATCGTCTCGTAATGTACAGTGCACTCGTTGGACATATTTAACTCATCTTGACAAGGCTGTTAATTTCTCTGAAACCAGGCGCGGATTCCAATGACCCTCTCTATCCACGTCGCCTATTCCCTCCAAAATACCCAGCTGTTGCCACAGTAGACAGCTGCTTCAGGGGTAGAACGAATCTCAGCTGTCAAGGGGAGTTGTGCAAGGGGGTCGGTGGATTTGGGTGTTTGTATTCCCTCAAACCAATGACACTCCTCTCCACACTCTGCACTGAGTTGGGTGGAGTGTGGAAAAATGCTGACGGACAGATTTAGGGACAGAAATCAGAGGCTACAGCTGTCTGAGTGTTTACAACCAAACTGCTCAGTACCTCTGAACTTGGGAGCTCTGGGGTCAAATAAATGACACCCCCAAAAAAGTCTATGCACAATAATTTCTTCTTGCTCGCTGTGCAAACTACAATGTTTGGCAGTTGGAAAATAAAAGAGGAATAGCATATGCTTGGTACTTTGATGTTGGATTAGGCTAAAGCTTTATTTTTACATCAAAAGTTCACCACAATGATTTTTAAACACAAAAGGATCAGTTGAGAAATTGTGAGTTGGCTCTTGCCAAATCCAGTAAGAGGTGAACATACTATCAAATGTCATCCACTGCAAAGAAACTCCCTAAAACATGACTAACAACCTGTTTATTGATTTTCTGGGTTGGATTTTAATCAGTTTAACTGTTTATAAAAGTGGAGCCGCCTCTTTGAGAGTTTAGCCTGGTATTATTCATGCTACATATTGGAAAGGTCAGAGGTAATACAAGCTCACTTCAGTCTCCTGTTGTGGGGAGCAAACAAGGTCTCTGGGCTATGATCTTTGCGCATATTCTAATGAAGCCAGACAGCTTGGCACTTGATCAGAAAGGCAGTTGTATCATACACAAATTTCATGTTGCATAACAAAATAGATTACAGAGGGGGGGGAAACAACAGCATCTCATTACTGGCCTCAGAGGATCAGGGTCTAATCAGAATACGCTGCTGTTCTTTCTTGCAAATGTAGACAATATGTGGACCCCGCTACAGAGTGACATCCTCCATGTTACAGAGAGACGTTTGAATTATGCCGTGAATTATAACGGGTGTGGGTACGAGTCACAGAGAGGCCACAGTGCCCATCTTGTTGACTGTTCTGCTCTGATCACAGCCAGCTTGTTGATGGAGGCTGCAAGAAGTAACTGTTGCCTACACAGAGACCATACCACTAATAATAAAGACCTACTGTATATAAATATCAAATCAAATGGTGTGATATGCATCTCATACAATTTGGTATTATGTGATATAATGTGTTGTTGTACTTTCCCTCAGGGCTGCAGCAGCTTAATTTGGCCATGTTATAATAATTTATATATCAGTTTTGTTTATTTTGAGGGACAAAGATCGTCGACCACGAGACTAACTTCACTTTGCTGTTCTCCCCTTTTTTTGTGTGATTTTCTATATTATATTCTTATATCGCCCTCTTGTGGCGCATTATTGAAATCACGTCTCTATCACGTTCAACAGGTGGCTGGTAGTTAAACATTTCGGGTATTTTTCTCCACAATATATCGATATTCGTGCTGATAAAAACTGATTACTTCGCTCACTTTCATGTCTGACTGCTTCAGAATGCATCAGCTCGTCTTATAACTGGTATTAACACCGGCTTCACCGGCTCCCTGGTCGATTTAGAATTGATTATCAGATTTTACTGATCACTTTTAAAGCACGTCTGGGTCAAGCTGGATAGCAGAGATGTTAACCCCACGTGAGTCAGTTCGCAGCCTTAGATCCTCGGGTGGGGCCCTTCTGGCCGTTCCACAGTTTAGGCTTAAATCTATAGGTGGCAGTGCTTTTGCACGATGGCCCCTAGGCATTCTGGGTATGCTGATTTTGCTTTGTCTGTCGAAGCACTTCGTTTTTTAAAGGTGCTATATAAATAAAGTTAGTATTAGTATTATACTTTCTTACTTGAACAATCACCCCACATCTTACTAATTTCTATTTTATTTGGTCCTGGTCTCCAGCAAAGTCTTATACATGATTAAAATAATCTCACACGAAAGCCATGAATGAATTCAAAAATATAAATACGTCGTGTCGTCATGGATCTATGCGTAAAAGTGTCGATTGGATGGCTTCAATCATCACAATAAAACATTAAAATATTCACATATTCACCATAACAGAACACTACACAACAGAAAGTAGTATTGAAAACAAGGTCGCTACAAATACATCATTGTTGCTCGGCAGCATATGCAGCTTCAAGTCCATATTGCAAAAAAAACAATCCATAGAGGAAAATCTCCTGAGAAAAAAAAAATACTATTCTTGACTCACAACATTGCCACATAATGAAATTAAGTCTTACACCTTTGAGGATTGTATTAAATCCCAAACTTCCTTTTTAGAGGGAATAATATAGTCAGTCAGAATAATACAGTCAGCCAGATACAGTACTGTATTTGCACAGATGCAGCTGTGTTTCAGCACCACGGACAGCGTCCTGTGGCCTTTACGCCCCTCGCAATCACCAGTCCTACTGTAGCGTACAGGTCAAACGGTTAACCTCGCCAACAGACGACGTTAAGTCACGTGGTGATACAGCGCCGCTCACGTTTCACTCCTAAAAGTTCCAACGGACCCACGACATTACTCTATAGGACTACGGTAAGTTTACGGTGCGAAAGTACAGGGGCTTTTATTCTCGAGCAGAGCGCAGCGCCCCCGTGTCCTGGTGGTGGTTGCGCGCTCAAGGTGGAGTTTGGAGCCACATCACACCTAATTGCTGCCTACAGCGCGCAGTGCTGAGGCTGCTGTCCTGCAAAGAGCAAGCTGTCAGGAGCAGGAAGCGGCGGAACAACGACGCGAGCGAGGAGCGGTTTTTTTATTTCTCGGGACACATTTTCACCCCCTTCTTTCCGAGCGAAGAGGAGTCGGTGAGCACGCGTTCAAACGGGCGGGTAAAAAAAAAAAAAAAAAAAAGACATCTGCTAATTGGAAGTTCTTCGCAGCTGCAACTTTTCAGCCCCGTGCCTCGCGCAGATATTCGGATTGCGTCGCCGTTCGCTTTTAGCTGTAGGATCCGGAGCAGATAGTTTTGAAATCTTGAGAAATGTCTCGCAAGAAGGCTGTCAAAGGCAAAGCCGCAACCAGCAGCCCGTCTGCAGGCAGTCCCAGCGGGAAGGGGTCCGGGAAAGCTGCGAGGGGCAGCCCGGGCATTGTTCAGATGAACGGCGTGGTCCATCCCAGCAGACCCTCCATCAGCAACAGCAGCGAGTTTTACGACATCGCTTTCAAGGTAAGATGCCCGCTGTTGCTGCTGTTGTTGTTGTTGTTAATGTTGTTCAGTAAATGCACGATAAACAACAACTCACGTGAAAGTGGGCTGTATTTGAACATTTTACACCAAAAATAGGCGAGGTTGGCTACAAATTCAGCAGTGCCACACGCGAGGTCACTAAACTATACACACAGTAAATTACCCCACATGCGAGGTCACGTGGACACTTTTTGGCTTTTGTTTCCCTCTAGGAGAAATATACACAACCTGTTTGTGGTCCACTTTATCTTTTGCCAGTGTTCAGCCTTCACTGTCTTTTGGCTTTACAACCACCTCTGTTCATTAAACGGCATCGAGCTCCTGCCACCAGCTGTGTCAACAAGAGCGATCGATAACCTGGAAAAGGCTGCAACAGCCAACAAACTAATAACCCCGTTCCGTGCAAACTGGTCGAACGCGCGTTTGCCTCGGCGGCGCGTGTTCCTGGCTCTGCGTCGCCACGGCGCGAGCGCTTGTGTCGGTTGCATGTCACTTCACCGCAACACGAACGCGGATTCACGCCCACAGATTCTCGGTGTGTAGCCTAGCAGCTCCCAACGCGGCTTCGAGGGACTTGTGCCATCTACAGTCGCCCACCCCCGTGTTTTGGAAGCAGCCGTTTGATGTGAGTGCAAGATGGCTTTGTGTTGCTCTTTTTATTGATGGTTCCATTCAAGCCACTTCACTCTGCGGGCCGCAGATGTTCTTATTCCATTATCTGACGTTTGTTGGGTGGACTGCCGTTTCTACAGTAACACAGCGTCCTTGCAGCCAATAAATTAACAATTGCAGGAAGAAATAAACACATTTTCTAGTTTCAGCCTGAGCCCAGCAAGATATTTCTGCCATATATACCCACTGTGCTTTTTATTTAGGTATATGACAAGGAGAGATCAGGTGCCCCCTTCCTGCACAATCCTACAAACATTTAGCTCCTAGCTAAAGAGAAAGCATTAAAGTTGAAATAGGGAAGCAGAGTGTGAGACCTTCAGACATATTACCCTTGGCCACATTTTGTATCTGTTCAGTGACCCTGTTACATCCCTTCATTCTTCTTCCTCTGTCTTTCATCTCCTCTCTGCTTCCTCTGTGCACCCAAGAGGCACTTTTGATTTCCATGGTCTAGGGCTCGTAATCCCTCAGCTAACCCGATAACGGTAATCACATTAAACCTTTAACTTCATCACAGCTCGGAAGAAGAAGGAAAAAAAAAAAAGAGAAATGCTCGACTGTGTGTTCAGCAGGAATGGCGCCCAAGTATGTCCGTTTTTATGTATGTGAAAACATATGCACGGATGTGCATTTAGGTTGGTTGTATACATTCACACGTTTTAGAGAAAGGATCTAATTAAGGACGTGCGCTGGTGGCCACGATGAGCAGTCACACACTCTTTCACATACACCCTCTTCACTGGACAAGCACCAAAATACCAGGACTAATTTAACTGAATGATTCAAGTGTTCTGTTTTGTTTTTTTTTTCCTCAGGACAAACAATCAGACGCTGCTATAAAATTAAACAAAAAAATCACTTTTTGTGCTTCTTAGTTGAGCCATTCCTGTCTGAGTTTTTCCCTCTTGGTTTCCCCGTTCAGGTGATGCTTGTTGGAGACTCAGGTGTGGGGAAAACGTGTCTACTGGTCCGTTTTAAAGACGGAGCTTTCCTGGCTGGCAGCTTCATCTCCACTGTGGGCATCGACTTTAGGGTGAGTTTGAATAAATGGAACCAAAAACAAATATGCAAATAAATAAATAAAACTCTTCACCACACATGCACACGTAACCATGCTGCCAGGTTTTGTATCTTTTGTAAAACGGGGCCATATGTACTAATGGGATTCTTTTCAGAACTATAATCAGTGCCTTTATATGCCCCAGAGCTATGGGTATTTCCTGTGTTAGAAGCCTCACAAGATAGGATATTGATTTCTTAAATTAGTTTGACATGCTTTAGTTTTTTGGTCTCCCTGGGTGTTAATCGTGTCTCTCATGTGCCAGTTTTGTGGTCCCACACGGGCAGCGCGGAAAGAACTTGTCCATCTTTTCTAATGATCACACTCAGGTGTGTCTGTCTGTCCAACAGACCGAGACAGAAGACCAGTTACCAGTTACCTCCCTCGGTCTCTATAGTGACCACAGCACAGGGTCAGTCCCGCCGGCTACAGGAACAGCTGGGTGTTCGCTGAACTTTTAAGAGTACTGCATCAATTTAGCGTTGCACTCCTGTTTGTCCAAAAACAATGTCCAACATTGTTGGACTCACAGTGGACAGTTTAAAAATAAAATCACTCCTTAACACAATACCCACAATGCAACTCGACGGCAGACACTCGTTCAGAGATTCGGTTGTGTTACGCTAATGTAGCGTCGAGCTGCCAGCCTCAAGCAGAGATGAGGAGCGAGCTACAGGGGTCTGGAGACCTCACTTCTCTCTAACTTCACATCCTCTGATTCTTTTCATTTTAAAACTTTTAGGCAGACAGCCTAAACTAGTCTTTAGACTCAACACACATCACTTAAGTGACATCACTTGAGGCAATTTTACAGACTTTATGCAGCTCCCTCTGGAGCCACAAAAGGCTTTATACAACTTGTTTCACATATGCAGAAGTTCTCCCCAAGACCTTTTGAACAGACTTTGATGTGTAAAATCAATGCAGTTTCCCTTTTTAACTTAGCTCTGTGGTCATTTTTGTGAGCACCATAGTTTCATTGTATTCTTAGCTTGTTTTTATTCCTTCTGAGAAATGTCAGTTTTTTTATGTTTATGTGAGTAGTCAAGACTAAACTAACATATTTACAGTTTTAACAGTGATGAGCTATTCGTTTATGCAGTTACTCAATAAAAAGGTGCATTTTACAGTTTACCCTCCCTCATCACTTATAGTGTGTGTGTGTGTGTGTGTGTGTGTGTGTGTGTGTGTGTGTGTGTGTGTGTGTGTGTGTGTGTGTGTGTGTGTGTGTG
>JAVQJL010051561.1:0-29861 GCA_036024295.1 Nannoperca obscura
CAGACCACGTTCACCCCTCCATGGAAACTGTATTCCCTAATGCCAGAGGCCTCTTTGAGCAGGATAATACACCATGACACACTGCAACAATGGTTCAGCAATGGTTTGAGGAACAAAACAACGGGTTCAAGGTGTTGACTTGGTCTCCAAATTTCCCAGATCAATTCAATCGAGTACATGTGGGATGTGCTGGACACACAAGTCAGATCCATGGAGGTCCGACCTCGCAACTTTCAGGACTCAAAGGATCTGTTGCTAATGTCTTGGTGCCAGATACCACAGCACACCTCCATAGGTCTAATAGAGTCCATGCCTCGACGGGTCAGGGCTGTTTTGGCTTCTTTTTTTTGCTAATGTAGCAGAACATTTTAGTATGCATAGGGTTAAAGGATAGAAATGCAGCCTGAGGCAAAGGAATTAACTGTTCAAATGGAATTCACTGCATACAGGCCAAGTTGTAAACAGTAGAGAGTTTGCTTGTTGCTGCCAGAGTAACGAGAGTTGCATTAGTCTAGTGAGATAATGTAAAAGGTTTGTAGAGAATGAGAAATATCTGGCTCTGGATATATTACAAAATGGAATGGAATGCCACTGGGATAACTATAATCATGTCCTTTACTTGACCATCAACAGCTAATTCCAAGTCAAAAGAATACCATGACTTTGTGTTTGGTTTATGATGTAGTGGTAGCTTCAGTAGGAACACAGGGAAAAACATGGATTTGATTTCATTCAGTTGCAAAAACTTCTCCAAGACTCAGGTCAGGGTTATTAAGATGCAAGGGAGGGTAAAACTGGGAATCATGTGCACAACAAGGAATCTTTCCATATATTCAAGTGCTTAGTCAAAGCAAATACATACAAAAAAGATGAGATCTAACCCTGAGCCACACCGTATCCAATGTCTGTTTGAGTAGAGAGATAAGGGTGGTTGATGGTATGAGGTGAGCAATATGGATAAAATGCTCTAGCACAGTATGTCATTTTATGACGAAGTCTATATATATATATATATATATATATATCTTGATATCAAACATTTTCTAGAAATTCAAATGTGAAGAATGATTTATGGATAAAACACCAGAAAAGTGTTTTTGGATAATCCAGCAAATCAAGATACGTCATCACAATGGCCTATTACCAGCAAAGATATTAAAGGGAGAGCGTTACATTGGCTTAAATGGTAAGGTAAAATTAATTAACATATTTAGGCTTTATATCGTTGGATCATCCAACCATAGTTTAAGTTGTCATTTGGAAAAACTAAGATCTCATAAAACCTACACTGAGGTTTTGCCTGCATCTGCTGTTTATGAAATACCATTTGTGACTACATTGGAAGGAGTCAAACTGTCAGTTATAGTCATATAAGCAAACAGGCAATGTTCAACGCAATATTTTTTCAAAAAATTTGGAAAGAAATGGTAACTTGGGTCTGTGAGGTATATGAATCAATCAATGAGTTCAATCAATGATCTTTTATATTAGTAAAAAAGAATCCCCATTAACATAAATTACATGGTTACTCTCGTAAGAACTGAGCCTTTTTCCAGTTGAGGTCATCTGAAAGGTTCAGTCTGAGTTGTCAGTCACTCACAGTTTCAGCTGACAGTTGGGTGAGTGATGTCGTTGTTTTCTTCCTTCAGACCATAGACTGTTTACAAAGATGGACGACGTGAGAGCTCCCCTTAAGTGAATCCAAAATGTCTCAATAGCCCGCTGGTGGCTACATGGAGGTCATAAGCCCCGGGCCCTCCATGTAAGCGAATGAAACGTGCCAAACTGAAAAATCTAAGTACACGTCAAATACATTGTTCCCAAAGATGGTTTCTGTTATTTAGGTGGCTCTTATCACGTTGATGTTTGTTCAAGTGTTTAATTTTATGATAAGTTTGGTTTGGTGCTAGTTATTTGGTGCTATAAGGGGGTGTGACGTCATGATTAATAACTAATGGTGTTCTTGTGATTGGTCCGGGCAGGTGTATATGCGGCTCCCCTGCAGATCACTATTTTGCAGGCTCTGGCTCCAAATGACGCCAGTGCTAGATGACAGTGTCCGTATCCAGGATATTTTGGCTTCATTTATGTACAGTGGGAGGAAGTGGAGACGCATTGTCCATCTTTATATACAGTCTATGCTTCAGACCCGCTGATGGCATTTTAAAGATGTACTGTGTTAGTTGATAACGAGCATGCGCTCACACTCACACACATCATTTCAGTCACCTGCAGAATCAATCCAGATGTCACAGCGTCAGGTCAGCTTCCTATAAGGCCTGCCTCGCCTCTCCGCTGCTAATAGGAAATGTTCCCTAACATCTGTGGTCTCCATCCCTCTCGCTCTCTCTCCTGCTTTCTCTGTCTGCCTCAGAGCAGTGGAATAAATTGAATTAGAGCTCCACCACCCACTCCGCAGGATCCTGCAGCCCTCTGTCAGATAGCTAAACAGAGAGAGGAAAAGAGAGAAAGCTGCAGAGAGATAAACAGAGGGCAAAAAGAAAGACCGGTGTACTAAAAATCCCCCCTGCCCCTATAAAGAATAAAGAACAGTCCTTACATCCTCTTTGCTCCCCCGTACTACAGCCTGCTAAGAGACAACACTTTTTTTTCCTTTTAAGAGGAAAATGAGGGAGAGGGGAGAAATGGAGGATAAGAGATATATTGCTTCTGCCTCACCTCAGCCTTCACTATAAATGCCATTATGGAATAAGAAGTGATCTCATTATCAAGATAGCAACACACACAAACACATACTGAGTCAAACCGTGTGGACCGGATATTTGTCCTTAACTTCTGTACACTTTCAATGCTACTGATTTGGCACTGACGCCACTACAGCAAATTCAATCTCGAGAACTAAGTGGAAGTCAGGAGTAGCATTAAAATACAACCTCTTTCTTCCATGTCTTACAATTCCCGGTAAAACCTCAGAAGATGGTCTATAACAAAAACGCAATGCCATTCATCCTGAACCTAATGGCACGGCAAACCACTCCTTTTAGACGTAAATAGGAGGATAAACACAAGTAAAATGGAGTTAAAATCACCACTTTCTCTCCCTCGCTCAGTCACCCACCATCTTTTTCTAGAGCCAGGGAAGCATTTGCATAATGCCTCCATATCCACGGGCCATTAGCACCAGCATGAGTGGTTCGTGTGCATAAATGTATTGCCTTGATCAATCAATGCGAGCTACTGTACCGGCACAAACCAATGGAACTCCAATTCAGCCAAAGATAGAGCCACAGGAGAGAGAAAAAAAACACGACATATCACAGTCCTAAATTTGAGAAACTTTACAGACACTCAATGGAAAAAGGTTTGATTAAAATGGCAATTTGACATAAATTCAACTGATCTACTGCACAATATAATTAAACTGAATAACTTCTCATTTGTTGAGGATCCCATCGAACCCTTTGCAACAGGAGCTACTTTGATATAAAAGTAGATGTCGTTGTTCTCAGTGCAAGTACTCAGGAAAACACATGTTCCAGTGGTATCTGCTTGATAGAAGACTGCATACAGTCATTACTAATCATCAAAGACCTTCTCAAGTGGAAAACTTGAGCAATTGCTCTCAGTTCACTTGACTTTTTTAAGCAGACTCTAGACTTTTTGGCAAAGCATGGCCAGTAAGCTCAGTTCACATAGTCAGCAACATCATACATAACATATATACACAGTTTGCTTTGTAACAGACCCCATAAAAAAACGGTTTGTATCATTTATTGGGACATGCCTTGTTGATAGCATGGTTCTAAAGCCCTTGCTATGTTTTGTACATCATTCCCCTCACAACAAAAACATCCCAGCCAACTGACCAAGCAGAATTCAAAACCCCAAATCCACGTTTATGAAACAAAGAATCAATAAATTATATTGTGTGTCTGATAGGCTTCCATTTTTTTAGATCCAATTCCATTCTGTGGGCTGGAGACCAACCAACCATTCAATATTGAATGAAAAGATTTCTACTGAATTTTACAGTATGTCTTCCCAGATCCCAAATGCATCATGTTTGCTGCTCCAACAGGACGTTTACAATAACAGAAGCAAGTAAACAATAACATGTGAAACTAGTGTTTGTCCTGAAATGGGGGTGTTTTTGCAATTTCCATCTATCTTGTCCTTATTTCATATTTAAAATAAATGATAATGTGCAATTTGAAATAAAAGCCACTAATAACGAGGCCTAAGCAAGTTTCACTACAACTTGTGTGTATGCAAATGATAGTTAATATCAAATTACACAAAGTCAGTGTGTAGGACAACGTTGACGACTAACACTGACTGAAATTCATCTGTTTTTATTTTATTTTATTAGAGTAGTGTTCTATTGAACTGCAGTGTGCTGGACCCTATTCAATTCACTGGTGTCACATATCAAGTATCGTGTGTGAGGACACGCGCGTGCACGCACACACGCACCTGTCATCATTTCAAACTGACAAGTGACGTGAGACTTAGACACGCGGTCTCTCGCTCTTGTATGGAAGGTACAGGTGCAGTGTGTGGCGCACAAACGGCGCCGAGGCGCAGTGTTTTTTGCGCGCGTGACTTAATCACGAGCTATCCTAATAGGCTGCTAAATGTCTCCTGTAGCCTACAGGACCGCTGAAGAGTTCTCTTTCTCTCTGGCGGGACTAACACGCGCTTCTGCGTGCACGCGCGCGCACTGCACTCATCTGGGTGAAGAGCTGCTGAAATGTAGCCTACCTCCTGGATCTGGCTTGCGTCTGGGTCCACCAACCACGCACGCACAAGCACACACACATACACACGCGCGCGCGCGTACACACACAGCTTCTATAGCTTGTACCGGGCTCAATTTTGACCTTGCAATGTTCTCAGTGCTGTATTTTCAGTATACAGTAGCACCTTATATCTAATCTACACCAACCCGCTATCCAACGCACCCACTCTGCCCCCCTCCCCGCCCCAACCCGGCATCCAGACTAAATGTCTATAGGCTACAAGGAAATCTAGAAATAACTCTACCTCTGCCCCTTTTTTACCCCTCAGCAACCACCATTCCTGTGCTCCAACAGACGCAGTCAGAAAGAAAGAATCAGGAGAAACAAGGAGACGCAGACAGACAAGGGGAGGAGAAAACAGAGCCTTTATGGATAAAAACAAATACAGGAGTTTAAACTTTACCTCTATCCGGATGTTACGGTTCCTTAGCTCGCCGAGTGTCAGGGCGCAATTGTCTCCCCAAATCCCATAATTAGAAGGATAATGGTGATTATAGTTGTAACTCCACACACACAGGTTCCAGATAAGAGAATATGCCCCACATGTGTATATATCGAGGTAAGTCGCCTAGAATATCCTTGAGGTGGCTGTAAATTCCGTATGGGTTTATAGTTCAATCCTGTCTTCCAGAGGGGTGCGTCCGTTTTGCATTCTCACAGCGCCCGACGACTACATTCTCCTCTTCTCCATCCTCTCTCTCTCTCTCTCCCCGTCTTTTTCTCCCGGTTTCATCCCTCCATCCGCGGGGTGATGGAAGAATCCCATCCGAGAGAAATTGAAATGACCCCCCCACTCCCCTTCAGCGGCTTTTTCTACTCTTTTTCTACTCTTCTTCCCGGCAGTGCCCCCTTTTTCCTCCTCCTTTCCCGCCGGTCGCTGTCCTCGCGCAGGTGAAATAGGAAGAATTCCACTAAAAGAAAAGAGATATCCGAGGCAAAAGTCTAATTATTCCAATAAAAAAAATCCTGTGTGTAGGCAGAGTTTGTTGGTCCTGCTGAAATTCCACAGTAGCGCCGGTCCTGCTAGTTGGAGACCGTTAAACCTGTTCAGTAACTGCTTTTTGGATTTTCACTTCGAAGTCGCGAGCTCCCCGCTCGCTCTCTCTCTCTCTCTCTCTCTCTCTCTCTCTCTCTGTCTCCGAGTCGCTCGCCCTCTTTTAATTCGACTCTGTGCTTCTGCTCTGCAGTCTGGAATATATTACAAGGGAATAGACAAAATGAAGAAAGCCTACAATAGAATAAAATAAAGACGTCCCATTAAAGCTGCCGTCCGGTCACTCACGTCGGAATGTTAACGGCAGCCTACAGTCCCGCTGATCCTCCGGTCCTCCTGCCGGTCGCTTCTCCCGCACAGTTAATCCACCTAGAGCAGCGGGCGTGACAACTTTCGAGTTTGATCAAATAAAAGACTACAACTTCCTGGTGCAGTTTTCAAAATAAAACACACATCTTGGGGTACAATACTAAGAATCCATAATCTGCAAAAAAAGTATGGCCCCTTCAACCATCATTTTAGCACAAATATCATACCACAGGGGCACGTGATTGGTCCATTTGTGTTTGTGTGGGGTGGCCCAACTGCCCCAGGGCCCCATATGTTTAGGGGCCACAAAAGCTCCCAGTTCACTGTACCTATGTATGTATGTTTATGATTTATTGCAAATATGTTTAATGCTATGCATAACTAAATTACAATACCAACTACACTAGTAATGCCAGGTCCTGCATTATTACCTGTTCTTAGGACCATGTCTCATACAATGTTCCTGTGTTAAAATAATCCTTTTAATCCTTTCATTATTCAAGTTTATATTCTGCTCCTATGCTAAACAAATATGTTTAGTTTGAATTTTCTATGGTGACCTTAGATTATAAAATACGTACACAATGCACAGAAAGATGCCGGTGGTGCCGGGTTTCAAAAGGCATGGGCACCCAGATGGGTTAATCTGGCCAGTGCATTTAGCCCGTAACACTGAAATGATTAGTTAGTTTAAATAAGTTAAGGATGGTATTTTTGTATTAACTTGTAGTGCACTGCACAAGGATTTACTTTGGTCCTAGCACACCATAAAGAAATTATATAGGCTGCCTGGTCATTTATATATATATTTTAAAATAAGACATAGTTCATGCATCTAGTAAACACATAATGACACTTATTAAAAAACAACTGACTTGATAATAAACAGACAGAGAATTAGGTGGGTGAGGTGACCCCAGCTTGCTTTACCAAACCCAAATCTGTAACATTAGGTAGGTACAGAGGTACAAAGGTACAGAGCCTTTTATTTTGAAGTAAAAATCACCCTATTTCCGGACAGCGCCTTAATAAGCCTGTCTCCCTTGACGCAATTTAAAGCTTGCTGCATGGAAGTTGTTGAAACCCTCTCATCCCCAGGATCACGCACTGTAGCAGCCCACACCCTGGCTGCGTGTTCTGTTAGACGGTCCATGGTCACATTACATTTATAAAGGATTGGTTTTTGTATCTGTCGTCGCCAGATTAGGAGCCAGATTCTGAGTCTCCCTTCTTGCTGCCAGACAATCATCAAACATCATCGATAAAACTAGAGCGTGCCAAAAATTGAGAAGAAAGTGCGGCTGCCGTTCTGTTCTGACACATTTGGAACAACATCGCACCGTAACACCATGCAGCCTACCACCGCCCGAAATCACAGTTTCTCTGTGTGAAACACGATCAAGTCCTACACAATAAGAGAGTGATATGGGCCATTGGCTCTCTCTGCTGTTATACTGAATATTGTAAACGGTTTGAGGATGAGATGGGGGGGGGTAAGGAATAATAATAGAAATTGTGAATGAACTTCATCATCAGGCCAATATTTAATGGCTGAAAAGAAATGTAAAATATAGATAATTTTTCTTTTCCACTTAAGAATGTTTGAGAGAACATTTTCATTTCCTTTTGTAGTTTGGGAATTGAACAATATATCAATGGACCTCTAAATCGGTATTGCAAGGTGTGACAGCCTACCTTACAACCTACAACTATAAAACTAAATGCAAACAATGGTTTAATGATCTACAACTAAAATAATGTTTTGTAACATTGTCTCCAGATATAATATTAAGATTTAGAGAAAGTGAAGCTAAGGTTGATATCAGATTCAGGAGTTCACGGGGGTTTGTTAAACTGATGCATGTGACGTCTAACATCTGAGGGAGCATATCACCTCTCAGTGCCATGAAAGACTAAATTGGAGATATGGGGTTTCTGCAGGGCACTGATAAGCCTGGTGGTGGTCTGTTGGAGCAGAGGCTGGGAGGTCTACAGTTTGGAGTCTCCTGGACCAGGAGGGAATTTTCAAGGAGGATGAAGTGAAGAAAATGATTCTGCCTCCTTTCCTTTTCCTAGCAAGGGAAATATAACCCCACTGCTTCATGGGTGCATTTCAATGTGGAGCAGTACGTTCCTGGCAAAGAGCATTTTGAATCGCTGTCTCTTGGTATTGCTTGGAACTTGTACTGTAATTAATTATATGTTAAGTTATATTAACTATCATTAGGTGGAATTCATTTGTGATTCATTGTATAGTCTGTTAATAATTTTTTTTGAAATGTTTAATTTCAACCTTTATGTTTTCAAGGTTAGGACTATGCTTGAATTTGAATACTCCCTGAATAAATGCTTGATTTTCCACATAATCTGGTGTTTCATCATCTACACAATCGCTGTAAACCAAAAATCCTTTCATATTTGAAATTAAATGACCCCGCCATCATACTTGTTTGTTGTCTCCTCACGTATAGTTACAATTAAAGGCCTTGATAGTCTTGAAATTGTTGCTTTAGGTACCTTGAAAGTGCTTGAATTTTAGTCTTAAAAATATATACAAACCCTGTTTAAATTATTTGTAAAGCTTCCTCATCACCAGTAAATGAATATGGCATGATTCAGTGTTCACACATAATGTATTGACCTGCTGTAATCCAGAAGTGGGGCTGGGATTACAGTGCATAAATCACCAAAAGGTGGCTGGGTCATCTGCCTTGAATCTTACAAGTGGCAAGAATGAGCTGCATGCCATCTTTTAATAAAAATCTATAAATAAGATTTGTGTTGGACAGCGTAATGTAATGAATCTTCAACAGAAGCTACATTAAAGTGTGTATCTCATGTGGGATTTATTTTATTTTCATTTTTATTTTTGGTGTTAAATTGCACAGTTTCACTGCTGGTCTCAAAGCAACACGGCAGAATGACTGACAGCAAGTTGCACTAATGAAACACTAAAGGCCCCTCAATAAAAATTGCCATGAGTGTTTTTTTGATGGTTAAAAAAATGCATTGCAATTTGATTTTTTTTGTTTCATGAGAGTGAATGATGATACATGTATGCTAGTTAGCAGACATGTTGCAGATGGGTGGGGGGACTGTAGTATGAAGAATAGGGGGAAAGTTTGACCAGCAACTTAGCATGCAAGATTTCTTACTTTTATTTATTTTGACTTTCATGTTATTATTTCTCTGCAAAATGTGGCTTTTCTTGAGCTAAACACAGTGGGGAATCCTGCAACATGTGACCAGTGCCGCAGACTGATTGGTCATGAAGCTGCATAATCGTACCTTCAGGCTACAGTTGCTCCCAATCAGTTTATTGATTATCCCTAACAGCTGTTACAGTCATTGAGACTTGTCAGGTGGCTGCTGGGATAGCTCCCTATTGAAATCACTATTCATTTGTTAGCTGAGCACTCATAAATGTGGTCTATCAACAATTGGTTAACCATTTACAGCCTAATCATACTTTATTCAATTGGTGTCTCGGTTCAATGATATAATCAATCCTGAAATACCACTTTGTTATGGTTAAGGGACATTTGGGTGCAATAAATGCTATTTTATTGTTTCACAATAGCATAAATGGACTTCAGTAGACTATATCTTAACAGGCTTGATAGAATTGTTGATTACCATTCAGTTTAGGTTCACCTATGGTTGTATGCACCCTATGAGCTGTTGTAGTTGTAGTTTTTAATTCATTTTTTGTTGCAAATTATGTTTTGATTACAATTATTTAATTCGGTGTAATTAAATTCTCGTCTATATCTATGTATACATGTATGTATGCCTATATAAATGTAATTTTGGAAGTTATGGGCAAACAACCTATTCTGTCATTTTTTTCAGTCATAACTCCTGCCACAGGTAGGGGCACTAATTTAGGAAACACTCCTGTGGGTCGTATTAGAGGTTAGGAACAAACCTATGTGGCTGTATGTGTTGGAGGACTTCTGAGTTATAATGATCAACTTATATCAGTGAAATAGATTCCAGTCTTCCCCTCTGAATTTTGTTGGAGGAGGTATCTGTTACAGGGGAATTTGTGGGACAGCCACTGGCTCACAAGATTGCTCTGCAGATAATGACTGGATTTCAAGTAGCACAGACTTAATCCTAAAACCCTATTTTTCTTTCTTAAATGTTCCCCTATTTCAGTGGAAGGTCATTGCAGCGGCCTCTTGGCACCACAACTAGCATAGATCACTAGAGAACTAGAGATGAGTCAATGTGAACAATGTGTTTTTTATACAACTAAAATCATTCTAACCTACAGATTATAAAACTCATAACAAGGGGGCTCGTTCTTAACAAGCACAGTGTCACAAACGGTCACTGACCAATGCCCTTGACAACCTAAACCACTAAAACTGTAGGCTTCCAGTGGTGCTGATCAGTGCATTGATTGTCCGATCATCTGGACACCATGTTGGAAACAGTGGTAAGACGGAAATAATTGGGTGGCTGGATAGAAATCCCCTCAGTGAGACTTGGATCAGAGATAGAAAGGTAGACAGTCAGTAACCATTTCAAGATAAGGTCTGGTGTACTGTAAGCTTCATGATGATAACATCATGATGAATCTGGTACAGCTTTACCAATACTGACTGTACATGACTAGAATTATTGCATGCCCATTACTTGCAGTTGTCAACGCAGACTTTTTAGAGCCATTCCTTTAAATTCTCTTTACCTTCCAGCATTTGATTGGGTCAGACATAGAAGAGGCTGCCACTAAAGCTATAAAATCCCCAACCCTTGTAGTGTTTGTGTCATTACTTTATTCACTGAGGCAAAAGCTGAAGATGGGAGCACAAAGGCACTGTCAGTATCAACATTAAGCTGCTGAAGATTTAACCCTGACACTATGGATCAAGTTATTGATTAGCTGTTATGGCTATTGCAGACTGCAGCAGGTCATACTGGCTGAAATCCTTCTGTACAAAGATGAGTGGTCAGGAAAATGCACACTCAGCAATAAATTAAAACCTTAATCCAAGATCTTTCTCAATTGCATCTCTTACCTATGCCTTAATTTTCCCTTAGTGGGGTGTATTGGTCTCAGAAATAACATTCAGAGCATGTAATTGTTCTGAAATGTGCAGGGAAACAATACTGTTCTCAATAAATGTCCCGGTCCAGCTATCCAGTGAGCTAAACACTTGACCCAGTAAACACATGTTTTATTGCTTTATGTATACTATAACACTAAAATGTAAAACAATAAAATACGTAACAAAAAGGGTATTTGGGCTTCAACAGGTAATTTTCAAATTTACAGTCAGGTCCATAAGTATTGGGACATCGACACAATTCTCATCTTTTTGGCTCTATACACCAACACAATGGATTTGAAATGATCAAATGATAATTTGAGGGTATTTACTTCCAAATCAGGTGAACGGTGTAGGAATTACAAGAGTTTCTATATGTGCCTCCCCCTTTTTAAGGGACCAAAAGTAAATAATAAATCAAACTTTCACTTTTTAATACTTGGTTGCAAATCCTTTGCAGTCAATTACAGCCTGAAGTGTGGAATGCATAGACATCACCAGACGCTGGGTTTCATCCCTGGTGATGCTCTGCTAGGCCTCTACTGCAGCTGTCTTCAGTTCCTAATTGTTCTTGGAGCATTTTCCCTTCAGTTTTGACTTCATCAAGTGAAATGCATGCTCAATGAGATTCAGGTCAGGTGATTGACTTGGCCATTGCATAACATTCCACTTATTTGCCTTGAGAAACCCTTTGGTTGCTTTCTCAGTATGCTTCAGGTCATTGTCCATCTGCACTGTGAAGCTCACTCTTGTTGGTTTCATTTCAAATCCATTGTGTATAGAGTCAAAAAGATGAGAATTGTGTCGATGTCCCAATATTTATGGACCTGTGTGTTTGTGTGTATATATATACATGCATATATACATACATACTCAAGCTACATTTTTATTATATTTTTCTAAATTTAAGCACTTTATTTTAAGGTCATTGTTCAAAATATCTGTTTTGTATTTTACTTTTAAATAAATTTTCCTTGAAATGAGAAAATCACTTAACTTCATTTTAATTTATTTATTATTAGAGTACTTATTATTTACAATCCCTTCAGTTCAATGTGAAAACTGACGATAAATTGTTGAAATATTATTGAATTGTACTGTCAGTTGTTGGCCCTCACCTAGAGCATTTGGGCAGCAGCTCAGGATGTGTTCAATTGTCCTCTTTCAGTGCAGTCTGGTGTATCAACCAGGCCCCAGCAGTGTAGGTTGGATGGGTTGGGGAGGACATCATACACCACCTGGACCAAGAACTGGACTTGGGGCCTCTTCACTCTTGCTCAGCAGATTTTACTAGCATGTTAATAGCCAGTGCAAACAGGATCACAGAAATGATGTAGCCTGTGATGATTCCCACAGTGCGTGCTTTTCTGATGTTGTTGTCCTGGCTGGTGCTCTCAACCTGAAGTCATTGTAGTAATCCAGGGTGAGGTCACTCACTGTGGCTGGAACATGGTGTCTCTCCAGTGAGTTCAGCTGTAGTTCGTGGGGCATCGAGCAATAGGAATTTGCCAGGTCCACAGCACCACAAGGTCAGCGTTGTTCTCCTTGACTTCTTTGAGCAGTGATCAGCCTGATAATCCTCCACAGCCGGTGGAGTCTTGGGCAGTGCTTTTATACTTTGTAGGAGGTTCCTTGGTTCTTGGTCCTGGTGCTGAACAGGACCTTGCCTTCTTCACCACTTCTTCAATTTCCCTCAGAAGTAGACTCCTCTGGTCAAAGGCCTCAGTGGGGTCCAACCACTGCCGCACACTCCCCTAGGTCTTGCTCCCTGCTGGGGTTGCTGAAGGTGCTGTACAGGTACTAGTCCCCTTTCTCCTTTGGACAGGTTAGGTGTCCACAATGTCTCTGCCTGGTGAGCCCAAACAGTTAATCTGCTAGCCCTTTCTTCTTGAACATGGTCCACAGCTCTGCCAGGGGTGCTCTTTCATCCTCCCTTGCCTTCAAATGCTGTTTCTTGAAGGATTTTAGGTATTTGCTTATATTGTGGATCTTGGCTGCACTCTTCTTGGAAAAAGGCTGCATTTCTTCTTTTTCATTCTCCTCACCAAACTTCTCTGTCAACATGGTCACCATGATGGTTGTCATAGTTTGGAGTCTCCTGTTCACATCCCCATTGTCTGTAGATTCCATCAGCATATCTTCATCAAACTTCTGCAACTATGCTGTCTTGCAGGCTTGAGGCTACCTGATGTTTCTCTTTTCTGACTTCATGCTGTGAGAGTTTGCTGGCACCACTTGGAGACTCTGGGCTCTGTTGGGTGTATCCGTGCCCAGCTTATCCTCTGTCTTACCAGGTCCATAACGTGTGCATTGTGGTATTTGCATTTTGTCCTTACATTTCATCCTTGACTGATGTATCTAAGTCTCTTATATCCTTGTAGATCTTTCGACAGGAGCACTCAATACTTGTTTGTCCGTTGCTGAAGGTAGTTATTGTAGATTCTGTCCAGCTGTGGGGTATGTTTCATTGTTAGGATTCATAGGTAAAGTTTGGGGTCTTTCCTCAATTATCTGCCAGGCTCTAAAGGTAACAACGGGCAGCTATCAAGTATGATAATCTATTGGGCAGCTTATAGAGAGGATCTTAATGTCGATATAGCACTGTTCCTTAATGTTAACATAAAAGCCATCTGCCTTTTGAATAGAGTGTAGTGAGTGGTGTATTTATCCCCAGGTACTTTTCTATTTTGTCTGCAGTGGTACCTCTGATGATGAAATGTGCAACTTCTATGTAATGTACTACATGGACAGCAAACATGCCATCCCCTACATGAACTGCATGGAGACTGGCTCCAAAGAACTGTTTGAGCATATTCCAACTGAGGCCAATGTTCCAATCACTGTCAGTCCTGGTCAAATGAACTCTATGATGCATATGGGACACTCAACAGGTACAAAGGCATCAACTATTGTTTCAGTTGCATACCTCTCACCCAAAGTTATTTAATTGTTTTTTTCTGTTGAATAGAAAGCAATTGTATGCTGATGTTCACACTCACTTTTCAATTTTCTACATGTATGCCTCCTTGTCTTTTTTAATTTAGCTTACATAATGTCCTGTCTAGAATCTGTCTAGCTCTAACTGAACTTTGTTTTTCCCCCAAAGATCATCAAGATGACAGATTGTTGTTGGATACAAATAAAGCAGAGCAGGTTCTGGATCAGGGTGAGTTTTAAACAATAAGCTTTACAACTGTGCTATTGCTACTACAATGGGTTGTAAAAGTATTTACCCTTCTAGACTTTAAACCATTGTGTCACTACAATAATTCCTGCTGGATAATCAGACTGAATTCCCACTCCGTTACTGTTGTATTATTCAGTCTGATATTGCCCTCTTGGTAGCCATCTTCTGTAGCCCTTTGCTGACATGTTCAGCCTCTGATGTCATTGTAGGTCAACATTGAGTGTATGACATTAAGAAAACTGTTACGTCCCCCCTGATGGATCTAGGGGTTATAAGGGGAACAAACACGTGACAGATAAGAAGTCTGACAAACCACAGAATTTGTAAGTAGTAAAAGGATTTATTGTACCAAAAAAACAGATCCAAACACAAACTGGAGGGGGAGGCCGAGACGATAGATTGTGCCAAAAGAACTGAAATTAATATAACAAAACACAGCCTAGCTAGGATGTCCTGAAACACAATAAAACCAAAAACCTAGCTATCTACAAAGTTATTTATCAAAACTGTACACGGGTGGCAACAACCAATAACCTAGTGTGTCAAACAGAGATTATGTGTGTGTAATGTAAAGGGTACCCCGTCTATCCTAGTCCACAAACCTCCCACCATGTACCTTTCCGATGAGCGCACACAGCATTGTGAACAACAGAACTGAACAAAAAAAACACTCCTTACTCTCCCATCTCACCCATCTCCGGCTGTCTCACGAGTCAGCTGACTCCGTAGCGACCAATCTCCAGCTCCTGTCTTATCCACAGGTGGAAATCATCCCGCAATCACCTGTACTGCAGAAACAATAGAGGGAGGGGGGAAGCAAACAAGAAGGCAACGCCCTCGCCATAGCCTGGCACATAACAAAACACATCCTGTCATAATTTACTCCTGAAGCAAACCATAAAGCACAACACAAATAAGTTCTGTCCACTGCGTCTATTGTTTTCCTGTATACTTCAAAGGACATTATTACTGTTACAAAATGGACACTTAGCAAAGAATATTTCATTTACTTGTCTACAAATAACTGAGACAACCGGAATTATGGTATGTATGTACTCATCCTAACTAGTCTGTTATCCATTTAGCAGACAGAGGGTAAAAGGCTGGCTGGTTACTGTTTGCCTCTCTCTCATGCATGAAAAGGCCGTGCTTATATGCTTATGTTGCCAAAGCAAACACATTTTTAACAATAATAATAATTAAACCCATTAGTTATAATATATAACATCAACATAAATAATAAATATATACTCAAACTGAACACAGAGTTGATCTGGAGGTATTTCACTGGACCAGATATTTACCTTCTCATATGCAGCAATTTAGTTTTTCATCTAATATGTATTTGAGTTTTCCCCTTTCTGATTGTGTTTAAATTTCTTGATATTTGTGTTGAATGATGCTCTAATTTCTGCACATTTGTCGCAGTGTAGCAGAAAATGTGTCTCTGTCTTCGGAGTTTTCTGTTTACGCTGTGAACACAGCTTGTCCTCCCTCAAATATGTCTAAATGTTTTGTATGTTCAACTGTGTCCAAATAGAATTTATAGTTGTGATCCTGATACCCAGACCATTTTTGAAATGTCATTGTCTTCTTTTGGTTGACTGCCAGGGCCCAGGTCTGACAGAACCTGTGCAGGTGGTCTAAGTGCTGCTGTAGGCCTTCTAGTAAGAGCCAAGTCATCTGCATACAGCAGGCACTTGATTTCAGTGTCATGTAAGGTGGTACCAAGAGCTGAAGACCGTTCTAGTGTTTTAGCCAGTTCAATAATATAAATGTTGAAAAGAGTTGGGGAAGGAATGCAGCCCTGTTTCACTCCACATTCTTGAGAAAACACATCTGTTTTCTTGTTACCAATTTTAACAGCATTTGTTATTAGGGTACATAGATTTTATTACATCATATATTTTACCACCAACACCCATTTCAATTAGTTTATAGAAAAGGCCGTCATGCAAAGATTTAACCTTTTCTTTGGTTCATTTGTTTGTCAGTTAGGGTGTGGAGGGTCCAGATGTGGTCTGTGTTGTAATTTGGGAGAAATCCCAAATTTTGATTTTTGCTCATGGTGTTGTGTTCTTCAATGAAGTGCATTAGCCTGTTGTTTATAATGCTACAGAACAGTCTGTTAACACAGATTCCTCTATAATTATTTGTGTCACAATTGTCACCATTTTTGTAAATTGGTGTGATCAGTCCTTCGTTCCAAATATCTGGAGAAATGATTGTAGCTAGGACTGTATTGAAAACAATTAGAATATTTTATCACTTCATTTAAAATGGCATCAGCACCACCTGCTTTCTGGGTTTTAGTAATTCTTGTGTAATCGGGGTGTCACTGGGATTCTGATATTTAATTGTTGATTCAAGAATTTGTAATTTTCCTTGATTTGTTTTTGCTCTGGGTTATTATTTATTTTGCTGAAAAGGTGTGCACAGTGATTTGTCCAAATTATCTCCATTTTGTGTTACCAAATCATCACTCATTGATTCGTTTAGGGTTTTCCAATTTGCCCAGATTTGATTTAATTCAGTTGGTTCTTCACCTTAAATTGGTTTCGGTTATGCTTTTCCTTTTTCGTTCCTAGGGTATATTTGTATTGTTTTAGTGTTTTCCCATAATGAAGACGTATCATTTGGTTGTCTGGGTCCTGATGTTTCTGATTGGACCTTCTTAAGTCTTTCCTTAGACTTTACACTCTTTGTCAGACCATTTCTTGTCATTTAATTTTTTTGTTTTTTTGGCTTTTTCTTTAGACCTGTCAATTTTGCTGATATACCAAATATAAAATATGTGTCCTCACTGGCCAAATTTAGACCTTCATTATTGAGGGGCAATGATAAGGATAGGAATTCGCCTTTTGGTAGTTTTGTTTTGTTTTTTTTTAGAAGAAGAACCCACTTTATTACAGACATGCAACACCCAACACATGCAGATCACATGCAGCTGCATCCCACGCTGAATTTGTCCTCTGCATTTATCTATGGCGGCATATCAAAAAGCGAGTGCGCAAATTACATGCTCGCGCGCGTGATTTATTTCTGCGAGCGCTTAAACAGCACGCGCGCGAGCAAAATTGCAGCTCGCGAGGAGAAAACTTCGGCTCGCGCAAGCGCAGCATCTGAAGTGTTTGAGTGTTTGTGAATATAATGAAACAGCAGATTATGTTTAAATTCAGGCATATTCCTAACATTGACATTCAAAAAAAACATTTCAAGACATTGTACAAAGCCTGAAAGCAGCATCTATCTTGCTCCTTTCTTTTGCACTGAGCCGATACGAAGCCAGCGTCCGATGGTAAAAGGCTGTGACCAGTCATATGTAGGTAAACAATGACTGCCTGGCTCCGCCCACGTACTGACAAAAAGGAAAACTCTTCGCGAGCGAGCAGGTGACAGTTTCGCGAGCAGGAGAGCAGTGAATGTGCGAGCATGTAATTTGCGCACTCGCTTTTTGGCAGCGATATGCCGCCATAAACTCCTTTGACACATTTATTCAGGACTTTTTAGAATATCTTCCAGTGAGTTGAATGCTCTTCGTACAGTCTGGTCTTAATGCAGCCTCTGGATTCCCTCTGTGTGGGTTTGAACTGTCATCTCTCAGCTGGTTAACCTGGAACAATGTGCTCTGTGATATTCTGTCAGAACAATTGACAGAGGATTTTATCACTTTACTCCAGGCCGCTATAAAAACGTGCCCTCATCTATTAGCTCCTGTCTCAGCCAGCAGCTTTTCTGTTTCCACTGTAGTTCATGTTCATGCTATGCAAGAAAGCTGTTTTGGTACATAACAAAAGGAGAGTTTTGAGTCGGCGGGTTTTGAGTGGAGGTGCATTGAATTTACCTTTTCTTTTTTTTTTACGGTGTTTTTACATAGAGTGCATTCTGTAGCTGCAGGGATGTGACACTCTGTTTACACAGAGAGATCAATGGGTTTTTTTCTATACCTGAAGCAGGTTATAGAGATGCTAGAGGTTATGGAGGTTTCAGAAGCAGAGAGAAAGACCGATGGCATCAACCAACCTACCCCAAAACAAAAGAGAAAATTATTATTATTATTTACATAAGAGTTAGAAATGTGGCCTTAATTTCTGTATTATTAAAACATAAACCCTGAAAATGATATGGTGTCTCGTTGATGAGATGATGCTGTATCTGATGACTGAAAAATAATTTTAGTCTTGCCTCAGGACGACTGCCTTTTCTGCCTTAGCTTTGATTGGTGGATTCAAGTGTCTTTTTCTTAGAATAAATAAAATACAAAATAGTTAATGGCTTTTTTGACCACAATACATACAGAGTTGCTCTGAGCAGTTTTTAAATGTCTGAGTGTCTGAGAACGTCCTGTTGGGCTGCATAGGGTCACCAAGCACTGGCACATCAGTCACCAACTGAAAACAGCACTCTCACATTTGATTAATAAGTATAATAGTTTGGGACAATGTTTTATATTTATTAGTGTAGCTGCCCCCTCAAGCTACACCTCCTCGTGTCTTTCTCTACATATTTCTCTAATGTTCCGCCACAAGACCCCTGGTAACACCTGGGTGAACAGCTTCAAGGGAAATGAAAGGGGATTAGTGAATATGCACAAAGTGCTCATCCCTTCATCCCCTCACTCACTCTTTTCTCTCTAAATTCTGTGGTATAATTAAATTCCAGCATTTTCAGAAAGAAATCGGATTAGTCATCTCCTGGGTTAACCCACGCTTTGACAGACTGGGCCCTCTATGCATTGGTAAAAACTGAGATGTAAGGCCATTATTTTTCCACAAATTGCATAAAGTGCAGTAACATTTTGGAAGAGACCTCTTGATGGCTGGAGCGCTCAGCTGTCCATCTTAACAGATGTGTTGCCGTCGCCCCCTGCTGTCTGTCTCTGACTCTGCCTCCTTGTTTCAGGTCAGCCAAGACGACTACAAAGACGCCGGCCCCTTCATCCAGCGCACAGAGGAGGCCGACATAGACGTAAGACAAGCACAGCTTTCAGTGAAATAGAGAATAAGTTTCAAAGAAAGTTTAGTTCATGTGTGTTTCTGTGTGTGTCAGACCAAGCTGAGCAGACTGTGTGAGCAGGACAAGGCAGTGAGGATGCAGGAGGAGAAACTTCAGCAGCTACACAGAGAGAAGGTACAGCTGCCACTGTGTGTGTTAATGTGTGTGTCTTTGTGTAGACTCATATGTACAATAAGTGTCTGTGTGTGTTGTGTGGCAGCACACTCTGGAGACGGCCCTGCTGTCTGCCAGTCAGGAGCTGAGTGAACAGAGCGGCTCCAGTGTTGCAGCCACACAGAGCCTGGTCCAGCAGAGAGACGTGCTGCAGAACGGACTGCTCAGCACCTGCAGGGAGCTGTCCAGAGTCAACACAGTGAGCACACCCCAACACAACACATATCACTGCAGAACAGTGACAGGAACTACCCAGGGTGCTTCCACACCGCCAGTCCAATTCTCTGAGCATTTTGTCTAGAAGTTGGTAATATGAATGTGTTTCTGAATACAAGCGCAGACCACGAATCTGCTCCCAGGCCTGTATTTATGGGCGGGAGGGTGGGAGTGGGGGGGTTGGGGTTGTGGCTTTGCAGCAGTGACGATTTGGGTCTGTCACAACTGGTCATTTCAGCAATAATTCATCAAACTGTGATTGCTCTAGATTAGACTACACAGAATCAGTGTACTAATGACTGATAAGGTGATTTGTTTTGCAAAAAAGCACATTTTGTATTATATAGCACAAGATACAATGTGCAGAAATGTAAATTTTTCTGTTTTAGGCAGATGAGTAACTGACAGGAGATAAATGCATGGACTCGTTTCTCTGCTCTTAATTCCTTTACACACCGGGATATACCGAATAAGCAATACAAAAATGCTAAATATTCATAGGCAAGTATTTAGCATTTTCGTATTGCTTCGTATTAAATCTGTTCATACCGGCAGCGATGCAAATTCGTGCAAGCTCATTCTTTAGGAAACACTGGGCCCCTCATGTAAATGTATGCTCCACTGTACTTTGGGCATCTATGTGCAGTGCCCAGGTAAAAAGCGACAGAGTGCTTCTAGTATTTGATTCATATGATGAGACAAACCTGCTGTGACACTGTTGCCTTGCTACAACCAAAAGTAAACTAATCTACTCCGGAGTTAGGACGTATGTTCCACACAACCTGATTGGTTGATGTCTTTATTTGTCGTGTGAAAGCTCAGAAAAATGTACCTTCATCACTTTTCAATGCATAATATTTGTATTCTGTGTGAAGGTTTTCATGAAAAACAACAGCATAACAGTCTTTAAGACGATAAAAGGCAGTTTTTGTTATGTTGGTAAAGTCTTTTCTGACCTGTGTGGCACTTTCCAGTGACAGTAAGGGTAAATTAGAATACATTTAGACATAAAGACTTAGTTTTGCCATTGGGTGGTTGTGGAAGCCCTGAGAGACAAGTGAGAAGACAAAACTCTGCTGACCCCTTCTCAAAGCATGTGTGTCTTCTTTGAGGTGAGTTTTAATTTGTCCATGCACTCTAGCAATCTTCTCAGCAATAATAATATACAATATGTACCTTTTCGGGTAGTGGTGTTCAGCCTCCTGTGGCTGAAATGAGCATTACAACAACACATGCTTAAAAGATGTCACCTGCCAAAACTTTTATTTTATTATTCACAGAAGAAAAAATACGAACATAGAAAGAGTATCCTGGCCACTAGTAGTCCACTGGGGGGAAAACTATTTAGATCAGACTTGGAAAATGGATCTCCATTTTCTTTTTCTCACTTGCTGCTCAGGGCTTCCGTAGCTTGTGGGGCATCCCATTATTTATGTATCCAACTAGTGATTGACTAGGTTTTAGGTCTCCAGGAGACAGAAATAAGGCTCAGACTGTCCCATCAGCACAATTCTCTAGAACACTGACACTCTCCTCCATCCATCCAATCTTTGTAGCATGTTGAAAAATGACACCCAGATAATGTCAAGTAGTGTATAACTTATTTTTCATACGTCACGATATAATAGAAATGGGAGGTAAGGAGCCAGGGAGAATGGATTTATTTTAAGAAGCAGAAGTTTGGGCACACACACTCACACAGTCCCATGACCCTATTGGCTGGTGGTTGTGGTTTCAGGAGCTGGAGCGCTCCTGGAGGGAGTATGACAGGACGGGGGCAGATGTCACTCTGGCCAAGTCCAATCTGCTAGAGCAGCTGGAGGCCCTGGGCAGCCCACAGGTAACACACACTCACACACTCACACAGGGGTTTACAAGGGGATGTTCATAGCTTTTTGATGAAGCTTGTTACAGCTTGTGTGTGTGTGTGTGTGTGTGTGTGTGTGTGTGTGTGTGTGTGTGTGTGTGTGCGTGTCTTTAATAGTTTAAAAGACATGTTTTGCGTCATCAGCGTCTGGCTGACGGGACTCACGAACCTCCCACTGACTTCCTGCGCTCACACTTTTTATTTTTCGTTCTCCGACTAGTCAGTTTTATCCTGAGCCGTCGCCATGGAGACACATCCTGCTGTCTCTCCCACCTCTCTCGGTCTATTGTCTCATCGGGAGGACTTTCTCTCAGGATGAGAGCTGAATAAATGGTTTCCGTTGGACGGTTTCTACTCCAGTAGATATGATGCTTTAATGGGGTTCGACTGACTCTCTACCGGCACGTTAGACGGACTATTTAATGAAATGAGCTGCTTTTTCTGTGTTTGTGTGTTTCAGAAGCCTTTATTCTGTGTTTGATAAGGAATGTATTTTGTCTAATAAAGTAAAATTATTTAAGCATTTTCCAGGTTTTTAATCTCTTTTGTTGTGTCGCTTGAGCTCGTTGTGTAATGTTTGTTTAGATGGTAACACCAATAAATCACCTTGTCCGTCAATATGTATACATTTTAATTATATTTTGATTGTATTTTCTGCATTTTCCATCATGATTCTATGCACTTTATGTAAAGCTCTTATTTGGAAGTCGCTTTGGATAAAAGCGTCTGCAAAATGCCTAAATGTAATGTAATGAAATGTAATACGGAGGCCAGTTAGTGTCATTTTTGATCAATCGTTCCCTGAAAACACAAATAGTATGGAATCAGATTTGTGCCAAAAAGAAGTTTAACAAAACGTCTTAAATATCAAACAAAAATAAGAATTTGAGAGAAACATTGGCTGGTGAGTTTCTGAGTGACAGCTCAGCGTCCTGGACAAAGTTAACACAACAAAACATTTAGTTCAGCAGGGCAGGCGACATGTATGATCAATACTAACACTTTATTAAACTTGTAGGAATCCAGTAAAGTTAACGAGTGGGTATCAAAACCCAAACTCGAGCACTGAACAACTTTCTGTCACTCAAAAACTCATTCGCCAATAAAAAGCAAAAACACCCACGTGAGCTGCAGCTCTCTAAATTCAAGGTTTTACTTTGAAGATTATAATTATTTAGAGATTTATTTATACACGTTAGATTTATTTTGACACTAATCTGATTCCATATGATTGTAGTTTTAGTGATCTGTATCGCTGAAGCCATCAGAGCTGTCGAAGCTCTCCGGACCGTCAGGAAGCCCCGGGTCTCTCCTCGTCTCAACCTGGTCAGGTCTCCGGGTGGGACAAGTCCTGGATGATCCAGAATCTAGAATCACAGGAGAGTGTGGGACCACGTCCTTCATCTTGTTCCAGATGTTGAAGGTCAGGTTGCCCAGGTGTTTGGCGTGGTCTATCAGAGCTCCTGAGGGCAGCTGTGGATCCTCCAGCAGGGGGCACTGCTGGACTCTTTCCACTGCAGCCTTGTAGTTGTGCAGGAATGAGACGTCTTCAGCTCTCAGCTCCTCCTCTGTGGCTCTGACTGTGTCTGAAAGAGCTGCTATCTCTCTGCTCAGAGCCTCCATTTTCTCCTTCATCACTTTACGTTTCTGCTTCTTTTCCTCCCTCAGAGCAGTGATCCTGGCCTCCTCTTCCTCTTCCAGAAACTGGTGAAGCTTCTTAAACTGCTCCCTGATCTGCCTCTCTGTGTGTCGGGCCTGGAGTTTAATGTGTGTTTTGGTCTGATCACAGTTTCCTTTAGCTTCTTCAAACAGCCTCAGTTTCTCCTGCAGAGGCGTCAGGGACCTCTGGAGCTCCTCTCTGTGAACGTGTGCAGCCTCGTCCACGGGTCTGAAGCTGTGGTCGCTGTGTCTTTCTGAATCTCTGCAGACGAGACACACCGGCTGCTGGTGGTCCAGACAGAAGAGTTTGAGTTTCTCAGAGTGCAGACTGCAGAGGGCTCTCTGATCTCTCTCCAGTAAGAAGGCCTCACACAGGTTCTTTAATGACAGGTTACACGGCGGGTGTTTCCTTCCAGATGTTCGCCTACAAACAGGACACTTGTGTGTTTGTTTTGTTCTCCACCACGTCTTCAGACAGGCTTTACAGAAGCTGTGGCTACATGTCAGGAGGACCGGATCGATAAAGATGTCGTGGCAGACAGGGCAGCAGAGATTCTTCTCTGATCCAGACGCCATTTTGTCTCTGAGGGAAGCAGAAAACACCAGGCAGGATGTTGAAATGACGTAACTTCACACTAAACTACGTTTAAGTTGTGGTTCTCACACAGACGGGTGGAGGTCAGCGGCAGGTCGACGTGCTCTCCTCCTCTGACGGTGAATCTTGTTGTCTGTCTCTCCGTGAAGGTGAAGTCTCCTCTGGGTGGAACAATAATAACTCAGGTGAGTCAGAAAGAGGGTGGAGCTTCCTCAGCTGGTTTCCTCTCAGTGTGTTTCGTTCCTGGTGTTTTACAGGGAGCCTCCACCCGCCTGTGTGTCTCGGGGAGATGACGGTGTATGATTTGTGTCTGCAGAGGGAGCTGTGTGACATCTGACAACCTGCCTGTACGTTTGAAAATGACAAAGATCTGGGGGGGGGGGGCAGCGAGGTGGGGCTAGCAGCTCGAGGCTACATTAGCTGCTACTAGCAGAACATGCCCAAACAGGCCACGTTGCATTGTGGGTAACGTAGGCGGCGAGATTTGACAAGGAAGATAAATAAAAGATGATATCTCTGGTTCTGCTGCATCAGAAGAATTTATTTAACTTTAAACCATCAACCACGAGTCAGACGTTGTAACGGGAGGAGAGTTCAGTCCCGTGTTGAGGATTAGAGGAGCTCCACGGAGGTGATGTGGGGAAGGAAAGGTGTTAAAGGTCAATTATTCAGGTAACCGTCATTCGATGTAGAAACAGAGTTTGTAGCGTGACGTGGAAGATGGTTTATGTCTTCTGGATGAGTGGCTCTGAAAAGGTTTGTGGATTTTATTTATTCTTGAATGAAATGTATATTTTTACTGCACGTGTAAGACGTTATGTTCTAGTCATGTAAATGTTTCACCTCTGTGTCCTTAAAGTCCACGTGCATGACGCCAATGAATGTTAATAACAACAAAAGGTTCCTATATGTCCCAGAAAGGTTTTATATATATGTATCCATAGAGTTAATGTGTAGAATATCAGTTATCAATGAATCAATCAAACTGAAAAACAAGAAGAAGACCAACAACAAAGTCAATCATTTGACTGATGTCTTTATTTTATTAACTTATGAGACACATACAGAAAAGATGCGTACATACATTTATATTTCATCCAACTGCAAAAATAGAACATCCTCCTGGTCACTATGTTTAATTAAATAAAACCGACTGAAAAATAATGAACTTAAAGGATAAATTTGGTAGATTAAATTGTCTTTTTCTGCAAATCTTGTACATTTATCATCTGTTTCATACCTTTCAGCTGTATATATGACACTCAACACACTAAATGATCCCACTGCATCATGGGAATTTACCACTCAATGTTTCAAAAAGTGAAAGTCAAGACATTTCACAGATGTTTCGATGAGTCGCAGGAAAATAAAGGGACATCTTATTTATTTTTCATTCATTCATTTAATGTTACCCCCTTTATATTTGAACTGTACACACAAACAGATACAACATGAAGCCTTTTAATCCCCTCATGTCCTGTTTCTGCTGTTCATACGTTACAGTTTACAGCATCATACAGTATCTGAACATCCTTCTTTCCCAGCAGAGAAATCAATAACACAAAAGTGAAAATGCATCAGAAAGTGATTTCCTGCTCCGCCTCCACGTCTCATGAAACTGAACACACTCACCTTCCGACACTGGAAAACACCGTTTACTGAAGTCGGCACACGAAATGATGACGAGACGTTCTGCATTCACACTCGCGTCACACCTGCACACAAGTTGTTGTTTTATTGGGAAGAAAGCGATGAAGGTAATCTGAGTAGGAGGAAGTGGCTGAGAGGGACAGCTGTGTCTACCAGAAGGTCATGCATTCGACCCCTTTGGATTAAAGCGTCTGCTGAATGTAATGTAATGTAATCTGAGAAGTCAGTTTTTGACTTTATTTTCAAAGAAATGTGCGTTTTACTTGGAGAATTCAAGAAGTTATGGGCAAAAGAATTCCCATTTTGTTTGTTTTTCAGTATTTGTTGGATCTGTCTGCAGCTTTGCTCAGTGTTTTCTACATGTAGCCTCCTGTAGACCCGTTAATGTGAATATCACCACACATACTTTGTCTTTACTCGGACTATGACTGTATTTTGTCTTCGCTGTTGTAGATTTCACGTCTGTTGATATTTTGTGTTGTTTATAATCCTGATGTTTATTCCACCTGCGTGTCGGACACTTTCTGTCCTTCTTCAAGACAACACATAAGAAAGGATTTCTTATGATTTAGGAGGATGATCCAGTATCAAGGGGATGGAGGAGAGACGCAGCAGAGCAGAAACATGGACAGCGATGGTGGTGGTGGAGCGGAGAAGTGAAGCAGCGTGACTGAAGCAACAGTTCATGCTGTTACAGAGCATAAGAGAAACTGTGTTTTTGTTCTTTTGCTTATTTTGTACTTTTAAATAAGAAGATTTAAAACTGTAGGGATCACTGTAGATTAATTGGCATCACAAACAAATAGCACATCATGTTTTTGTCGTGTCTACATTCATGTTAAACTATGCGATGTGTCTTTATCAGCCGACAGCAGAGAGCTGTTTCCACTGAAACTCTACGGTACGTTCATCTCATGGTTGTTCTGATCTGCAGATAAAAAACATGAACAAGATTTCTACCTTTGTGAAGAGCGTGCTAATCTCTCTTTGAATGTTACTGGACCAGGAAACCCCAAATTTGATCACAAGGGGAAACCGAGCGGGAATAAAACACCACAGCTGACTCTGATAAGATGAGACGCCTGTCAATCAAGCCACTGTTCACACAAAACATATCTTAATATCTTCATTGTAATATAAGTGTTAAAATCACCCAGACCCATGTAAAAAATAAAAAATTAAATGAGTGTCAAGACCCACATTTGTTCTAAAAGGACTTTACTCTGAAGACTGTGTGGTGTGGCGGCCGCTAGCGGTCGTTGGCGGTACTTCAGCGGGCTGTTTCACATTAGCTTCAGTTTGGATGCTTCTCCGACACAAAACAGCAAAGCCTTTATTAAAGAAAGCCACGCTGGGGGTTTAGAAACCACATCGAGCGGCCTCGAGAGGAGCCCTGAGCTCGGGCTGATGTCCGGGCCGCTCTCTTGGCATTCACCGCGTGCCTTAATTGTCTGGACATTTAAATCAAGGTCCGCTGTGAACACGAGGAGAGACGACCCACACGTTGTCCAGTGTTTCTGCATGTTCTTCTCTCTGCTCCTCTGTCCCCCCCCCCACCAGCCCCGTTCACAGCTGCACTGCACTTCATCCCTCTCCGTTTCCTTTAGTTTCCTCTCAGCCATCCCATGATCCAGAGAGCCCGGCTGGTATCACGGTGTTGTTGAAAATATAAATAGATAAATATATATCTCTGTCTCCAGGAGGTCATAGAGTGACTTTACTAACTATACATCAGTATATGTTGTATTGTCTCTCTTTGGCCTAAAGGTATTGACCACTGGTTAAATGATGGACGTTCACTACACCGACTAAACCAGAGCACACAGACCTACTTATAAAACATGGACATCTTCATTCTGACTGGTTCATGATGCATTAAAGCTGATTGGACTGTGCGACCGACTGTGAGGCCGAATTGTGGCAAAGCTAGATTTAGGTTTTTCCTGCGGTGCTGTGTGTCTTCCTGAGTGTGTGTGAGAGAGAGTGTGTGTGTGAGAGAGATAGTGTGTGTGTGTGTGTGTGTGTGAAAGAGAGTGTGTGTGAGAGAGAGTGTGTGTGTGAGAGAGATAGTGTGTGTGTGTGTGAAAGAGAGAGTGAGTGTGTGTGTGTGTGTGTGAAAGAGAGAGTGTGTGTGAGAGAGATAGTGTGTGTGTGAGAGAGAGAGAGAGAGAGTGTGTGTGTCTGTGTATATGAGTGTGTGTGTGAGAGAGTGAGTGGGAGAGAGAGATAGTGTGTGTGTATGAGAGTGTGTGTCTGTGTGTGTGTGTGTGTGTGTGTGTGTGTGTGTGTGTCCATGGCCTTGTGATAAACTGAAGCATGTCCCGCTGACCTCCACATGCTGAGCAGCTTCTAGACAAACAATAATTGATCATGTGGCTTTATTCACTATTTAAGGATTAAAACCAGTTTCCAGTGAATATCCCACCATGTGCACGAACTTCTGTGACCTACTGTCAGCATGTTGCCTGCTTCAGCTCATCTTTGGTATTAAAATCAGGCCGTGATTCTCATCTTTTTATTGATTTATTTTGTCTTTTAACCCTAAATAGAAACGACCTGTGATCTCTTCTCTTCTCAGACTGCTGCTGTTTCAGGTTTTGTGTGTCAGAAGAAACATATTTCCTGTCTCATCCCCTCTAGCTTGAGGTTGCATTCCCCAACACTTCTAAGTGCATATCACATCAACCATAATTCAATTTCCTCCACAGGAGAAGCAGACGCGATGTTCCCCGAGACGGAAGCAAAGTGTCTGCGAAGTGGTTTCATACCAGAGTGAAATTCAACTAACAATGGCTTCCTGGAAGGTCGGAACGTGTTTTTTTATTATCTGAAATAAAAGCAGCACGAGCAGGGAAATGGTTAAACGTGGTGTAAGCGCGTGCAGTTTTTAAAGGCACCGGTATGGTCCTTTAAAGCACTGCGGACCATTAAAGCATTACCGTCCATTATCCAGCAGCACTGCACTAATGCTGCTGCTGCCGCGAGCACGCGAGCCTGCCAGCTGCAGAGCATCCTGTCCTGCAGCATCTCCTCCTCCTCCTCCTCCTCCTCCCGTGCTGCTCAGCGGCTCCCCGGCAGAGCAGAGGAGCTGGACCCGCCTGCAGCCCCGTTAACCGCTCAGATGCTAATGACCCACATAGCGCGTGGAGGCTCAAATGCAGAGGGGTTGGGGGAGGGGGGGGGTGCCTTTGTGGGGGTCGGGCGTGTGTGTTAGAGCCGATATTAAAACAGTCAAGCACAGAATAACGGATTTAAATTACATCACGTTCATGATCTAACGGCCTGCTCTGTTTTCTCTCACCGGAGCTCCATCACACACTCAGACCCTTACAGTGAATATGACAGGTGCACTGTGTGTGTGTGTGTGTGTGTGCGCGTGCTGGGAGATGCTGTGAAACCTGAGACACTCTCGTATTTCACAAAAAGACAGAATCAGAAGTTCCGCAGAGGACGACGGCACACTGCGGCTGTGCGGCAGCAGATGGAGCAGATGACAGGGTGAAGAAGCACCAGGCCTGAAACAATTCATGGATTCAAATGAATAAAATACATACGTGCGGAGAAAGAAAGCGAACAGTACCTTTCAGCGGCAGCGTGCAGGAGAAATGGCGCAGCTTTCTATTTTTTATTCAAAATGTATCGTACCATCAGCGGACATTTAGACTGAGGCCGAGAAAAGCAGCGCAGCGGTGCGGGGGCTTCTGTTGGTCCGCTGATAGGACGCTTTGAGCCGGCTTGATGTGCGTGCGCAGGCCGGTCCGCGGAGCGCTCCTCCGGAGGTCCGTGCGGGGATGCGGAGGATGCTGCGGGAGATGCGGAGGTCGCACCGTCCTTCCTCTGCAGCTGAAGTGAAAAGGCAAAAAAAAAAACGATTCTTTGTTTTTTTCCCTCAAGAGGAAACTCTTTAAACACAAATAGTCCAAAGCCAGAAGAGCACCGGAGCCGAGCCGCATCCTAAACCCTCAGGAAGCAGGTTTAGCGCGTGCTGGGTGCAGTCAGGAGGTGGATACAGTAGCTGAATGGACGGATGGAGGGAGAGAAGTTGGGCGCAGTCAGAGGGAGAGAGGAGAGAGGGGGTGGTCCTCTGAAAGAGAGGGAGGTTTTTACATCCTCAGCTTCCAGCTTCCAGCTCTGTCCTCCCTCTGCTCTTCATCTTCTGGTGGGGATGGAGGAGGAAAGAAAGAGTGAGACCAACAATCCCTCTGCCTCTGACGTTGTAATCAAACAGAGCAACAAACACTATTATTATTGTGAAACCTCTGGACTTGATCTGATCCAGCAGCCGACACTCGTCTGGTTCTGGCTTCACACCAGGTCGTGGAAGCTGGGGGGGGGGGGGGGGGGGGGGGGGGCGTCATGTTGAAACCGGGTCCCCCAGTTTGGAAAAAAACAAATGTG
>JAVQJL010051568.1:0-18203 GCA_036024295.1 Nannoperca obscura
TAATCTGGTTCTGAATTTAATGCTCTTTTTGCTTTTGCCACTGACAGTGATGTACTTACCTATAGCACTTGTGATTCATCACCAGCACTCATTATTCGATACGATATCTTGTTGTTTTCTCCCATGATTCTATGCACTTTATGTAAAGCTCTTACTTTTTGGAAGTCGCTTTGGATAAAAGTGTCTGCTAAATGCCTAAATGTAATGTAATGTAATCTAACTCATGACAGCAAAGCAAATAAGTGTTTCTCAACGTAGAAAGAACTTCCTTTAGCTCAGGAGATAAATAAGTAACATTGATAAATGACCAAACCTCGTCAGACTTGCATTAAAGTTTATTCAGACTTTGAAAGGAGCTTTAGTGCTGCTAGCTGCTATGGAAAAGTAATACTATTAGGTGTGTGTGTGTGTGTGTGTGTGTGTGTCAATAAATAAATATCACTTACACAAGAGAGTAATTAAGAAACACACAAGTACAGGTCAGCTGATCGCGCGCGCACACACACACAGGGTGAGAGAGAGACATTGAAGCAGACAGGAGGAGAGCGAGAGCTGAAACAGGAGAAGCTGAACTGAATCAAGATCTGATTGGTATTCAGAGGCCGAGTGCGTCTGCAGGGTGACATTCCTGCAGGAGCAGAGGGGAGGTGTGGTGTGGGAGGAAGAAGAGGGGGAGGAAGAGGAGGGCAACTCCATTCATCAGCAGAAATCACAGGCTGGTCTCTCTCTCTCTTCCTGTGTTTCACGAGGCATTGTGTTTGTTGTCGTTGTTGATTGTCATCATTTTAAAGAGCTCTTCAGTCAACACCTTCATCAACAACAACGTGTCCGGTTGTTAAACAGGCTCCATTATTCTTGTGTTGAACCTCATTGTTCGATTCCTGGTTGTGACAAAAGTTTTCTCGTGAAGAGAAGCTGCTGTGATCTCATGTGTTCTTGTTGTGCGCACTCTTCGTAGTGTTTATAGTTGATCTATTTTTAATCAATAACTGTTTGTAAACAGTTTAGTGTTAATTAGTGTGTTATAGTTTTATATATTAGTTTGTTAAAATAGTTTAATACATTATTTGTTTGTTATAAACTGTTTTGTATGGATAATTGGTTTGTTATTGATACAAGATGTTATAAAGAGTTGTCTGATAATTAGTGTTATATAATATAACAAACAATAGTTTGTTATAAACAATGTGTTATTAAGTTTGTTATAAATGGGTTTGTATGATAGTTTGTTATAAACAATTTAGTGTTTATTTGTGTGTTGTAGTTTTATGCATTATTAGTTTGTTATAAACAGTTTATTATTGATCATTTCTGTTAAAAATAGTTTGGTATGATAATTGGTTTGTTGATTATTAGATGGTTATAAAGTTGTCTGATAATTAGTGTTACAGTTATGATAGTTTGTATGGATATTTAGTTTGTTATAAATAGTTTATGTCGCTGTGTTTTTCTGTCTGATCCAGGTGTGACCAAAGATCCTGTCTCCACCATTGAGAAAGCAGTGTGGTTCACAGGACAGGAAGTTACACCCTCAGACTTCATGGAGGTGAGGCTGAGTCGAGAGATGACAGAACAGACCAAAATGTCCAACAGATGACACAGTCCAAACATGCTGGCATAGCAGGCTAACCGGTTGATTGACCGCTCAGCAACACGTCCTTCCTGCTGCCGCCGTCCACTCATCGTTCGTCCAGCCATGTTGGTGAGGCGGAAGCTGTGCGTTGCCGTGGTGATCGCTGCCATCCTCTTACTCATGCTCGCCAGTCAGAGCATCCAGAGGAGATATATCCCGCCTCTGTCATCAGCCACGCCCATCAGCCGGGCCACTGCCAGCAGCAGGGAGACAGGTGAGGGGCTGATGATGTCATCATCACTGGAGTAAGAAAAACCTCAGAAACGTGTGACAAAACCCAGCTGTACCGTTTAATGTGTTCTCCATCAATTAATTCAGAAAATTCAATATTCACTAAAGTTGTTACACAGCGTATGTCGACTTTTCCGCAATAAAATGTGACTGTCCAGATAGTCCTTCCTGTTTTGTTAAAACTGGTTTCCAAAGTGTTTAAAAGAGACTTCTTTCACAAACACTGCCGGAGATCATAGTGTTGTGCTACTGTAAACCAAAGAGCGGTTGTAATAGAAATAATACAATTAATAGCAAATGCAATATTCGATATCAGTATCAGTGATAGCCACTGTAGCAGCAATTGTCTTAGCAGCGGTACTATTGGAGGCAGTAGCTGCAGTTGTTGTATTATTATTAGCATCAGTTGTGTTAGAGCTAGCAGTGGTAATAGTAGTAGTACTAGCAGCTGTAGTATTAGAGGTAGTAGTAGTTGCTGCAGTTGTTCTATTAGCATCAGTTGTGTGAGAGGTATTAGAAGAGGTAGTAGTAGTAGCAGCCTTCAGCACTATCACTATTAATTGCAGTAGAAGTAGCAGCTGTAGTAGTAACAGTAGTAGTAGCAGCAGTATAATAGATTCTAACAGTGTCAGCAGAGCTCCCATGATGCGGTGTTCTCTGACTCCGTCTGCTTGTGTTTGCAGTAGGTAAACCCGTGGCACATCAAGCTGATCTGACCCCTGACCCTCCCAGGACTCCTTCCATCTCCCACAAACCTGAAGCCAAGGGGAAGCCTGTTAAGGGCTCAAAGTATGACCCGGGGAAACATGCAGGATGTCATGGACTACATATCCTATGATCACCTGTTCTGTCCTTGTCTGACTCCTCTGTGTCGCCCCCTCTTTCAGGTCATGTGGTTGCACTGAGTCCTGTATTTCAGACAGGAGAGGGTCGGACTGGTTCAGCAAACGCTACGACCCCAAACAGCAGCCTGTCCTCCAAGACACCAACAACAACTTTGACAAGGAAGCACTCAGATGGTGGCTGGTAAGGTCAAGAAGCAGGAATAGTGCAGTTTCTCATAAAGTTACTGTTGCTGTTCCTGTTAGAGAGTATAAAAATACATTCCTGCATGATTATTTTTGTTGCCTGAGGTTTGAAATCCAATTTTAAAAACTCAAGTTGGAGTAAAAAGGATTATTATTAAGGTTTTGTTCACTGAAATGATCATTACAGGCCGCTGTCTGCTCGTGTGGATAGACTACCTGCTCAAACTAAAGTTTGGCCTTCAACAAAACCAGTGTCACGGTCCAAGCTTTGCATGTGTTTTATTACTGTTAAGTAATTAAGTTCAGTTCATTAAACTATTTATATTTATAGAGCTGTCCTGCTTTTTGCAAAAAACAGAACATGTCGTTTTTAGCTTTCTTTAAAAACTGACTGTGGTGCAACAACAAAGTGTGATCCCCTGTGCAGGCTGCAGACTGGAAGTGGCCTGACAGCACTGAATGATGTGTCAACACTGAGAATTGCCAAATCAGCTGAATCGCAGAACAAAGATCTTTTATTAGAAGACCAAAGAAGAACGTGTTAACATACTGCATCATGGTCATTCGATTTAACATTAACGAAAATCAGCATTTTCAGAAAACGAATGTGTAAAAAGTATTTTGTGGTTGTTTTTGTCTAAAGCTGTCAGCAGTTTGGATGAAGAAACAAATGTCTGAGTCTTTTCCCTGCATTTATAGATCAAGTCCAGCTGCTGCAGGAACCATTAGTAGATTAAAGGGGGGCAGTGGGAGGGGTTGAAATGCTGCTAACATCATCAGTCGTGTGTGTGTGTGTGTGTGTGTGTGTGTGTGTGTCGAACATTTATGAAAGTATAAAATAAGAACAAACAGTGCTTTTTCTGTTGACAAGTATTTCTTTCTTTCTTTTTTGATGGTGCTAGAAAAGCAGAACATGATTATTAAAAGCTAAATTTGAATAATGCAACATGCCCCACCTCTCCACAGGGTCTTCAGCGGTCTGGTAACCAGCAGACTCTAGAGCAAGTGATGAGTAAGATGTTCCAGGTAATTTCCCCGCCCACGGTGGACATCAGGCCTCTCCACTCTCGTTGCCGTAGCTGCGCAGTGGTTGGCAACTCTGGCAACCTACAACGTTCAGGACACGGCAACCTGATCAACTCCCACGACTTTGTGATCCGGTATGTGTTTGTCAGCACACACGTCTTACCCTCCTCATCCTCCTCCTCATCCCCACCTTTCTCCTCCACAGGATGAACAAGGCGGTGACTTCGGGATTTGAGAAGGACGTTGGGAATCGGACGACGCATCACTTCCTGTACCCGGAGAGCGCAGTGGACGTTGATCGTGGCGTCAGCCTCGTGCTGCTGCCGTTCAAACTGAGAGACCTGGAGTGGATGACCAGCGCACTGTCCACCGGGGAAGTAAAAATGTACGAAATATAGATACAGATATACTAAAAATCTATCAAATACAGAAAATACATTTACAAATACAATTAATAGCTAATTTATTAAATACACCCAGCTAAAATGACTGCAGTCCAATACAACAGTCCTGCAAAGTATCCTAATGTTCAGTTTTTGTTGAAACTGTTTTAGAGAAGTGTCGATTTCAGAGTTTAGTATTATTACAATGGTAAAATTAACACCTGTCAGTAAAACGCATTACAACAAAACAGCAGCACAAACTACCATCTGCATAAAGTTGGATCAACACAGTTTCAATAAAAAGGATCATTATCACCGTGTTTGTGTGTGTGTGTGTGTGTGTGAGATTTACATCATGCAGGACAAAATGTATAAATGAAGTGTTTACATTAATTTACATGCATGCAAATGGATAAAACTTAAAGAACTGTATTTTCTAATAATCTATGCTTGAAGTACATTATGACCAGTAATTATTTCTGTGTGCTCAGGACCTACATGAGGGTAAAAGACAGAGTGAAGGCCGATAAAGACAAGGTAAAATAAAGGCATCATGCTCTAGTTACAGTCTTGGAACTGCTGTCAGCCTCAGCCTGCCTCAGTTTTTACTGCCTTGGCACAATTTCTTGTTTGGAGAAAGATTTGACTTCTGCGTTTCAGTGCAGTGTTAGATTTTCCAGTTCTTGTTTTGGTACGTTTACAACGACTTATTTAAAGGTGTAATTTGTAAATTTGACTAATTCACTTCTATTCAATTTTATTTATATAGCGCCATATCATAACAAAGTTATCTCAACTAATGTATGATGCGTTTATTTAGGTGTTTCAAACATTTTACTTTCTCTCTCTCTCTCTACTTTCTTAATTTCAATACATTTTTTTATAACCCCCCTCCACCACCAACCTATTTATTTACCACCCTATTTACTAAAATCAAACTGCAGGTGCTTATAAAAGCACTTTACTGCACAAATATGTGAAAACTGCCATTGAAATCTGAGCCAGTGAACACCGACACATTAAACATGTTACAATGGTAACACTGTGTGTGTGTGTGTGTGTGTGTGTGTGTAGGTTCTGGTGGTGAACCCGGTGTTCTTTAAGTATGTAAATGATCGTTGGACCGAGCATCATGGTCGCTACCCCTCCACCGGCATGCTGGCCATCATCTTCGCTCTGCACACCTGTGACCAGGTAGGAGGGAGGGGGGCGGAGTCAGTGCCTTCACCTCTGACGCCTAGTTTTTAATCATATACTGTAGTAACGCAGCAGAGACTGTTGAGATAACTCGCCCTGTCGGTATATTCAGGGACATTGAGATATTTGAAAGACTAAATTATTTTGTGTTTGATACTTTTTGTCTGAGGTGCATTCAAAGATGTTCAAATAGGAAGCGTTTCCTAAACAGTTTCTGCTCTTAAATGCATCATCATCAACAGAAGTTAAAGATTATCATCGTTATAATGTATCAGAGTTAAGTCTTCACACGTCACATGTCGCTTTCAAATCAAATGTCTGTGTTCAGGTGTCGGTCTTCGGTTACGGTGCCGACAAGCAGGGGAACTGGCATCACTACTGGGAGAAGAATCGCTATGCTGGAGCCTTCAGGAAGACCGGTGTCCACAGTGCCGATTTCGAAACGCAGATCATCCACCACCTCGCCAAGGAGGGCAAAATCAGTCTGCACCTGTGACCTATCACTTACCTACAGGCCTGCTGTTCTACAGACTGATGGACTGTCGTTTAGACCAGCTGACTGACCTACAGACAGACCCACCAACACCTGATAACTCATGGACTTAACCAACAGATCTGCTTACTGATGATCAACCACTTAATTGTTGAGACCAAGAGCCAGCTGCATCTCATCTGGTGCACAGCTGAGACTGAGTGTCCTCTGGCACTAAAAAACCAAATTTGAGCCGACTCTGGACTGTATGTGGCTGCCAGATTTGATTTGTTTTGGGGGGATTTGGACGGGATTGAGACCTACGTACTTTTTGCATGTCAGTCATCACGTCTGCCTGAAACATCCAAGCGTGCCAGATTTAAAGTGCAGTTGGGAAGAGACATTTTTACCAACTTGGATTACCTGTGTACCGAGCCCACTGGGGTGGCAGGAGCTAAACATACCCCCTCCACCTGGTGGGCAGGGCTCGGACATCCTCCCTGTGCAGTCTCCTGCTGGTTTAAATGAGTTCCAGCTCAATCTGAACATGGACACTACACTGTTAAAACTGTCTTGCTGTCTGTGACTGAGGATCGACTAAGTTTTGCTCTGAGCGGGAAACAACCACACTTTTTTTATCTTTTTCTTCATTTTTTTTTTTATTAATTATTGGATTTAATAGACATTACACAGGGATAACCTCTTTTTTTAATTAAAGCACTTTGCTCTGAAGAAGAAATGGTACAAAGAAACCATATTGTTGCTTCTTTGTCCAAGCATGTTACAAGACTCTTTGTATTTTATATCATTAATAATCCGTCCATTCATTATAACTGAATCTTGACGCGAAAACGTCCTGATCTGGAGGATGTTTCTGTCCTAACAGACTTGAACTGGAAACAGGACAACAACGTTTTTAAGTTTTCTATCATGTCTTCATTTTCGGAAATCAAGCCAATGACGCTTCCTGTTTTGACCATATATGGAGCTGGAGGCAGTGAGAGGGAGGGGCCTGTGGGAGGTTCGTTGATTCAACAGTCTACAGGTTTTCAGCTGATTTCACAGACTGTCCAAAGCAGGAACATTGTATTAGTATTAGTTTAAAATTACTCGTTTTTTCAGCTCCTATAGTTGATCAAGTTTATGGTAAGTTAAACTCTGCAGCTTTACTTACTGAGACACATCTTAAGTTAAATTGTAAACTGTTTAACTTCATGGACAAGATGTGATTTAACACCCTCTAGTCACACCTCAGCGAGTGACAAAGATGAAGAGACTACACGACTTAACAAAAGATTTATTAAACAAAACTTAACAAGGACAAGTCAAACAATCAATATCACGTGTGTGCAGTGCATGGATAAGTAAAGATGTAGTGCAATATACTTTTAAAAAAAATCCAACCAAAAGTAACCAACCACATGAATGAAGAGAGATTGACCAGTCCAGCAGGCAGCAGATGAGTCAGTCAGCAGCTGGTTGGACTTCCTGTTAAAGGTAGACGACAGCGTGCTGAGGGCTGTCACGCCTGTACTGTGAATCTGCACAAACTGTTGCTGATTTTCAGTCACAGTCTGAATTTTTGTGGCGAGTATCAGGGCGCTTTCACACTGACATATTCAGTCTGAATCTGTTTGATCTGAATTTTACGTAGTTGCTTTTATCTTTGCACAATGGCTACTCTGTGAATCATGTATTCCTTGTTTTGTTATTGTGGCTACAAATCAACAAGATGCAGAAAAGTAAATGTTTCTATTATACTTTCGTTTTTATACGTTTAGGAAAACTGGAACACATTTCGTCAATGTTTTTGTTTTCAAAGGTCACTTTTTAATTAGTTTTCACCTAATTTCCACGGTGTGAAAAAGTATTCATCGAATTCATTGGTCATAGATTTCATTTTCAATAAACATATCACACTGTTGTGCTCCTAACTTGGTTAAATGTATCCACTACTGCTCAAAATGACCTGTTGCACTAGTAAGCGACATCTTGTATTTCAGTTCGGTTTCTGTGCAAACAATTTTAAAAGCAGATAATCTGGTGTTTGCCAGCGATAATTTAGCTGCCCCTTTTTATTTAATTTAATGTTTATTTGTTTGGGACAAATAAGTAGCATAAACTAATGCCGCGTGTCATGTCGTTCATATTTCAGCTGCTTGTCAACGTGTATGAATAAATTCAATAAAATTGTATTTATATAGCGCCATATAGCGTTTTGGGGAAACTGTAGATGCGTTTCCAGATTCAGACCAACCTGCCAGTGTGAAATTGCTCAGTAAAGAGCTCAGTCTGCTTCAAACAAACATGCTGGTACAACATCTAAGGGCTGGGATGGTAAAAGTGAGAAGCCTGCCATCATAGACTTCTGGCTGCATCCCACCGCCTCCTGCCAACAACTCGGTGTCTTTGTAGTCCTGATCGTACAAATGGGGCTAACAGAGCACACTTACAGTCAGTCTGTCCTCAAAGTGACAAAAGTTGGATGCAGCTGTCGGAAAAGGAGATTTCAGACGCTGTTAGATGATTCCACAGGCAAACTTTGTTTCAAGCACACAGGCCTATAAATAATCAGAAATGCTGAATCACCGTCTGGAGGCTGTTGCTCTTTCGTTAGCTCGGCTGCAGTTTAGCGTTTCAGCCCTGTTCATCTGGAACAAGTCGCACGGTTTCCTAAAAGCCGACTGCTGAGTCATCAGAAGCTGCAGTTTAATTTGGGACATCTGCTGCTTGTTTTTATGGTTTGTGTTCACTGCTGAGACTTAACACTTTGTTGGCTTCTCCGGGAAAACTTCCTGCGGGTCAATTGGGAGATCGACTGTACGAGGAACGTTCAGCCAATTCAGCCTAAATGACAGAGCAGAAGCCCTCTTGAGCTCTACTCAACATCTGGATGGAAAGTTTTGGAACTGTCCGACTCAGTTGAAATGAAAGTTAAAAGATTTACTTCCACACATTGATGCGAGTATAAATCCACAATTGTGCTTATTAGATTCCCTGCAGTCTGGAAATTTGGAGATTATTTCCATCAAGAATGCAGGAACCAATCAGCTGCTGGCTTCCATCATAAACATCTGTGTGTGACTGACCAAACAGGATGTATGTATATGATCAGTTATAGCTTTAACTCCGCCCATCATGTGTAAACTGTGACTGTTTGACAAAAAAGAAAGAAATGTCAGTTTCATTTAACAAACATGCTGATTATCAGTTCATTCATTCATTCACAAAATGACTGAAGCACTGTGATATTTCAAAACAACACAAACCCACCGCTGTCACTTTAAATGAAATAAAAAATATAAAACAAAGATTGATGGGTTTTTTCTATCAAAAAACGTTTTGCTGAGAAATTTGCTGTCTAAACGTCCGTCCTTATGGCAGTGTATTCCTGCCACCATGATAAAGAAATATCTGCTCAGTTTACAGTATAAAATGTATCTATTAGAAATACCAAATTGCTTCACCAAGAAGCTTTTCTTTATTACCACATAAAAATTTATATTGTATCATGAACATGAGAAGTTGGTCTGCTGCATTTTGTAATAAGATAACAAGATGAAGTTATAAGCAGTGAAGGAAGTATTCAGATAATTTAAGTTAATGTACTAAAACCACACTGGAAATACTCCACTACAAGTTCAAATCATGCATTGAAAACCTTATTTAAGAAAAAGTATAATCAGCTCAATGTACTAAAAGAATTCATTCTGCAGTAAAATGGTCCCCGTCAGTGATTTACTATTAAATATGATGCTACTGTTGGGTGATTTAATCTACGGCAATGCATCATCTTCTATAAGAGCATCATATGTGTGTAGTGTCGCCGTCCTGTGAGAACCACGTATCTATAAAAAGTTTAACTTTTCATGAGCTCAGTTTTCAGCTTTGTGACAATGCATTTTCCAGCTAATCAAATTTTTTTTTAATTGTTTATTTATCTTAAGAAGTAGGAGAATCTTCTCTATTTATCTACCTATAAAAGGAACTCCTTATCCTTTAGTTTATCAGAAAAACTCAAATTCAGAATCACAAAATCTTGAGATTTTACATGGTTTTTACTGGACAGGAAGGAAAAAAAGGAATGACAAAATGTAATCGGAAAAGAAACTAAAGCTGTCAGACAAATGTAGTGGAGTAAAAAATACCATATTTGTCTCTGTCGTGAAGTGGAGTTGAAGTATAAAGATGCATAAAATGGAAACACTCAAGTAAAGTAAAAGTACCTGTAAATGTGCACTGAAGTACCGTACTAGAGTAAATGTGCTTGTTTCATTCCCCCACTGGTGATAATTGTTAAGTTATATTATGTATTTACATAAGTTTATTGTTAAAACTGAATTATTTCATATGTAATGTTAACAAGAAAATATGTCATTATAGCATTAAAAGTATCTTGTAATGTGAAAATGTTTTAATTTTAACAAGTTTAACAACTGAGCAAATATATTTTTGTAACACTGGCAGGAATACGGTTACTCATCGAGGCGTTGAGATGTCTCATGACATCGAAGGCAGCTGGAAGCATCAGCTGTGTCTCATTTCAGGCTCAGATGGACTTAAGAGCAGACAACTAGTATCCTTTGGTCTTCAGCATCCCACAATCCTTTGTGCTCTGGTCACATGTCGGACCCTGTTAGCCCCACCCCTCCAAGGAGGCGGAGCATGAAATGGGACAGAAGCTCCTCTCCATGGGATCAATAACATTAAATACATTAAAGAATAAATAAGAACAGAAAATAATATTCTTAAGTTTAATTTCAAAATAAAAGCCTAGTGTATTGTTTTATTTTGGAGTGACCTGCAGTCATCTGTGCGCTTAATAAAATATAATTTTAAATAAATAAATAAAAGTATTGTCAACATCAGACTTGAATCATCGCTGATCAGTGTGTGCGAGGCCGTTTCCATGGCAACATTATCACATGACCCGAGCCACATGAAGGTCTGGTCAAGATTCTTCACTTAAAAGGTCATATGTAACGTTTCCATGGTAACTGAAGGCGTAGGAAACCCTGGTTGCTATGACAACATGGCAGGAACTGTGTCTGGACCGTGATCATGTGGACTCACAGGACGCTGAAGCTGGACAGGACCAGACCAGTCCAGTCCTGGGACCTGAAAGTCTGGTCTGGTCCATCGCAGATCAGGGGTTCACCTTCTGCTGCTCAGCACAGATCTGGTTTGGTGCTGGTTTGGTTTTCCTGAGCTCCAGGTTCTGGTTCTCCAGGCTGTCTGTTGTGGTCTGGATCTGTACCGGTCCAGGGTCTGCACCGGTCCTGGTCTGGTCTGGTTCATGTCAGTCTAAGAGCAGCTGGACGAAGGAGGATGGAAACAAACCTCTCTGGTCTGGTTCGTCCTCTATATAACCATGCTGCACGCACACACACACACACACACACACACACACACAAGAACACACACACACACACACACACAAGAACACACACACACACAGACACGTATTTATTTCCATTTATATATTTACTGCATTTAGAAACTTGATTATTTATTAATACTCGATTATTTTAGTCTTTTGACATTAATATACATTTGTTTTAGTCACATTCTGGTCATTTAGATTTTTATTAGTTTTAATCAAAAAACTTTTTGTGGTGCATTTTTAATTTTTATGCATTTTTATGTCTTCTAAGGACTTTAAGGCCACCACAGCTGTCGCCATCTTTGTTGTGTACAGTTACCGTGGTTCTTGTCTATCATGAGGTTAGTGGGGAAAGCACTGAAATACAAGGTGCTGTTTATTAGTGCAACAGGTGAAATGGCTAAATGAGTCATTTTGTGCAGCGGAGGATAACCTTTACTGAATTATGAGCTACACTGTTTGATTCTGCAGATTTAAGTATTAAAAGAGTAATTACTTATTTTGTCCGTCTTTCACATTAAGTTTTTTTTCTTCAAAGAAATTGGATTATATTTTGGTTTCAACAGATTTTTTTTGTGTGTTGAATATTTTTCATCACAGAAAAAAAAAAACAACACTCAGCTTTAAAGAGTCAAAGTCAGTTGAACGTGAACAAACAGGGAAAGTCAATAACTCAGAGAACAGCTGAGGCCATTCTGCGAGAGTTTTTCCTGGAGAACCAATCAGAGAGCAGGATGATGATACATACCCACCAATCACTGTCCTCCCGTCCCAGGACCACCAGCACCTGTCCCTCAGAGAAGCTCAGCTCATCGTGGTGGTCGGCCTGGCAGTCGTACAGCGCCTCAACCCGGCGGCTCGTCGCACCCCGGGGCTGATGGACAGACGCAAAGAATATTAACTACTAATAGTAAATTGTAATAAACATCAGTAATTGTTAGAAAAGGGTTACATTTCTGAAAAAGGCATTAGTTTTTGCTAAAGCTATTGGTTGCTATGTGTTCCTATGGGATTGAGAGGCTGTTCAGGGTGGTTGCTAAGGTGCTTCTGGCGTGTTGTTATGCGGTTTCTATGGCGAGTCTAGGTGGTTGCTAGGGAGTTTCAGGATCTGACCAATGATCTGCGGGGAAGCGGCTGGGGGGTGGGGCCTCTTCTGTCGCTCTCAAAGCTGTGAGAGCGCAGACTGGTGGGAGAGCCGTTGGGCGGGGTTTTACTGGTGGGGTGCAGGAAGTGGGAGGAGCCACCGTCACTGTCCGCCCTCCGAAAACCTCAGAGAGACACAGAAATGTAAATATGTCAATGTGAAGTTATTTCATGGGATATGTAGTTCACGCTCACGTATCAAAGGCAGCTGGATTTGCAAAGACATTTCTCGCTCATCATTTGATTGTGAAGCGCTCAAAGTATTCAAAAGGTATAACGACAAGATGGAAATGTTGTTTTTTAACGTCACAAATACAATTCAGCATATGAGTTAGATCAGACGTTCAGTTCTTAACTTATTTATGAAAATATTTCAACTTAAGCAAGAGTTTTAGCCTAAATGTATTATGTTTAAAGTAACACGATCTGAGCAAATCTAGAAATAAATCAGTATTTGTGTGGGAATCAATCAAAAGTGCAGCTACAAAATAAATAACAAGAACCAACAGCAGCGTCTCTTCAAAACTGGAAATTAACAACTTAGTTACAATTTAGCGACAGAGAGAAAAACCTACAACTAGAAATGAAGAAGTGGAAGGATTGAAGTGGTGGCTTCATTACTTGAATGTGGAATTACATTATAAAAAGGTCAATATTTATATTTTAACTTCAGCTGGGGATCAATCAAACTGACTGAGTTAATTCAAGTACTTTTTAAATTAATTCTTTGTAAACGAGGGGTTTCTCTTCTTTTCAATAATACCATATGCATCTTTTCTTTTCTACAATATATATAAAGTGAAAACAGATTTGCTTTAAAACTAAACTAAGAAGAGAAAATAAAGACCCAAAGAATTTGGTCAACTGGAAATGTAACCTGTCCTTTTGAAATAAAGTAAAGCAATTAAAACTAAACTAAAACATTTAGATTAACCTGCATATTAGCTTCTAAATTAAATCGATTAGTTGTTTGGGAAACTGGGACTTTTTTCTGGCATTTTATAAACCAAAGTCCTGTTTACTGACGAGGACAATCAGCAAATCTCCACATCGGACAAGCTTGATTAATCAAATGTAATGAAATGATTGATGGATTATCAGCGTGGCTGGCAATTCATCTTCTCTTCCTCACTGATCATTGCAGCTCTACAATACAGTATCAAAAAGACTGCAAACTGCAAAATCCAATGATGTCACTAATGAAAATATAAACTAATCAGTTTAAAGAGCTGGATTCAAAACTAGAATATACAATCTGACTTTCTGGGCCCCCTGATATTCTTATAATAAGAATATTCTTATTCTTATATCCAGTTACACGTGACGGATCCATCAGACACCACACGGATAAAACGTGTATCTGTCCTGGATCTGAGAGGAAGAAGCTGGATGTCTCTGGACAGGAAGTACCTCGGTCCGGTCGTTCAGCCAGCGAGCCGAGAGGAGAAGACGGACTGGAGAGACAGACCAGAGAGGAGGAGACAGGTTTATTATCAGCTTCAAGCCACCAGAGGGCGGTACACTCTCTCAGTTCAGCTTTTTTTGGCATTCACCTGCAAGAAAAACCTCCCGACTTTACCCTGACACTTTGTCTTCAGTTCATTTAAACGTTTCGTGTTGCGTGTTGTTGCAGCACTGAAGCTCTGTGATGTTTCCACTGAGAGACGTATTCACAAGACAAGACTCCAACATGTGTTTTATGGTTGCTCTTTTCAATCAAATGGAGAGATTTTTACATCTGCTGCATCATTTTGGACACGTTTCACCAAAATGCAGCCAGACATATTTGGCATCTTTGGACACATCTTTAGGATCTCACTAGAAGTACAGATCAGCACAGTTTAAAAAATAGAGTTTCAACAGGTTGAAGGAACTATTTTAGATGTTTCCAGTCTCCACTCAAACCTGAACACACAAAATAAAACCACTTTACAGTAATTATTTCATTCTGTTTACTCAATGTTTAGGTTGAGTTGTTTGCCTTTGTACTATTGGAAGAAACTAGACGTTTCAACCATTTATCATTACCTTTATAAAAGTATTATAACAGTTTAATTTAACTATTTATCCAAACTTTTAGCAAAGGATTTCAGGTGTTTATCGTTACCTTTACTACCTACTACCTACTACATCTGTTCTTTTACTTCTGTAAAATCACTAACGCAGGACTTATTTGTAAAGGAATATTTTTATATTAGTGTTACTTTTTCTTCTTACTGAATAAATACAATCCAGACAGCATAAACAACTGTTTCCTCTGTGACATGAACACATAAAACCTTCAGGAGATCAGAGCAGAGCTGTGGGAGTTGTGCTCAACACTTATTATGCATCCCGTGTCATCACCACCATGTTGTATTGATAGTCTCTGATTGGTCCATTTTTGCACACACTTCCTGTTGGTGTCCATAATGTAATAGATTATAATCATGTTTATGCTAAGAAGATTGTTTTCCTAATATGGACTCTATAAGTGCCCTCTATAGAAATGGTAAATTCATACTATCTGGCACCTGAGCCGGTGTGACATCATTCCACTGCAGATCCAATCAGAAGCCTCGTTTCCCTTTATTGTCATAAAATGTGAATTCATGTGTAAATGCAGTGTGACTGTGTCTCAGATACTCACACACACTGCTTAAAGGAGGAGGAGTCTGGGCCGCTGTAGATCCTGGGACTGGTTGGCAGCCCGTAATCTACACGCACACACACACACACACACACACACACCAGACTTAATAACACAGTATCACTTTGACAGATCAATTGCATGGTGTCTCTCAGATGCTACCGTGCTTGCTGGACTCTGAGCAGCTCCTCTTGTGTCGGACGGCGATGGGAGGGGGAGGGGTCGACTTTCTGTTTCGTGTCAGGGGGAAGAAGACCTCTTCCTCCTCTTCCTCCCCGGCAGGAGGGGGAGGAGGAGGAACGTTCGGAGCTGGAGGACGAAAGATTGAATTTTGTGCTTGTGTTATAATTTGTCAACACTTCCTCCATGTTTACCTGTTTTCTTGATGAATTCAGTATAATGTACATTTCCACTGCATTAACACAACAACAGTCATGTGCTCACCACTGGGATGAAACTACGTTCTATGTTCAACACTCACTCACTGATTATTTCAAGTTGTTTCACCTTTGCTGGGTTTCAGTCTCTGTTAAACTACCATCACTGAAACTCTTCCTGCAGATGTTTTGTTAAAACTAAATACACGTGACATAAGTGACAGTGTGAAAGAGCTCTCAGAATAAAAAAGATTGAGTTTGTTATTTGATTTAAGTGAAATGTTTAATTGCTCATCAACTGATGCTTTTAGAGCAACACTTTTTAGTAAAATGTCCTTTATTTCTGACGAGTTCTTTGTGTTTTTTTCCAGTCAGGCAGCAGACGAGGGCAGAAAAACACCTGGAAACATTACAGATGTGATAAGAAATAAAAACACAACAATCAGAATCAGGGCTCACCTTTGACCCTGGGGGGCAGCGGAGGTGCAGGGGAGGACGGGGGAGGAGGAGGCGGGCTGGAGGCAGAGCCAGAGGGCCGACTGTGGAGCTCCATAGCCATGGCGAGCCTCCTCCCTACACTCAGCAGACCTCCTCCTCCTCCAGAGGAGGGTGGGGTGATGGAGGAAGACTGACTGAAGGTAAAGGGACGGGAGGAGAAGGAGAAGGACGAGGTAAAGGACGAGGAAGAAGAGGAGCGCTCCTTCTTCACTGGACCGTTCTGAAACAGAAGAGTTATTCTTTGAATTGTGGGTATAATTGTTGCAATAAATGGTTTCGGACTAAACTACATTTCGGGAAAAATATGAAACAATCGAGGTTTCATGCACATAAACACTGTGATTCTGCAAAGGAGGCAAAATAAAATGTTTGCTCGACTAGACGGAGATGAATAACACACTTCAATACAGTTCCTCCAACAACCAGGAGCAACAACAAATATAAAAATACACAAAAGACGAAAACTGCAATTCTAAAATACATAAAGTATCATGATAAAAATAAATGTTGAGTATTGAGAATTTTCTTTTTGGCTTTATTACTCTAGACTTCTGCATTAGAAAAGCCTGGTGCATTCAGCCATTAATTAAAAATATTTTGATGATGATGATGATGATGATGATGATGATGATGATGATGATGATGATGATGATGATGATAATGATACTCAACAAATATTAATGTTGTCAACAGCAAACTCCAGAAACTAAAGCAGCCGACCTTGTCGTTTTATCTTCTTGAACAAAGAAGAAATGAAGCAGAGAAATCATCAGGCTGTCGGTCGCCACGGTTACCTTGTCATCAAAGTCATCGTCGCTGTCGTAGGGATCGTCATGACGAAGCCTCCACTCGTACTCCACGTGGACGTGATGGTCAAACTGGTTGGACTGGGCCTGCTGCAGCTGCACACACACACACACACACACACACACACACACACACACACACACACACAGTGAGTGTTACGCTGACATCAACAGTCACAGTGTAGAGAAGCTCAGCTGTGACCTCACCAGCGCCTCACAGTGGCCGTGCTTCAGCCTGCGGCTCACGTCCAGAGCCGTCTCTCCTAACTCGTTCTCTGTCCACACACAAACAGTGAAAATGTCACCAACATGTTCTCTGTCGTCACAGTCACCAACAGGAAGTGTGTGTTTCTTCTCCATTTGTGAGGCTCAGTTGAGGGTGAAGATATTTTAACTTTTACTTTTCAAACACGTCCTCTCTTTTTAAAATTATATTTAGGAAAGTAACAGTATTTTTAGAAAGTGAGGATATTTTGGCTGTTTGAGGGTTCAGGTTTGAACTAGATTTAGATCAAAGTTAAGGTCTAGGAGAGGGGTATGTCAACGAGTGTGTGTGTGTGTGTGTGTGTGTGTGTGTGTGTGTGTGTGTGTGTGTGTGTGTGTATTACTGATGTTTGCGTTGGCCCGGGCTCTCAGCAGCAGTCTCACACAGTCGCTCTTGTTGTGCAGACAGCTGTAGTGCAGCGCAGTGTTTCCTGCTGATGTCTGGACGTCAACGTTGGAGCTGAAGACAAAAACAAACACACACATGCAGGTAAACACACAGGTGTGTACACACACACACACACACACACACATGAAATCACTCATAAGCAGACTGACCAGTTCTGAGCTAGGAAGTCCAGGATGTGAAGCGACGTCCTGTCAGCCAATAGGACGGCTAGATGGAGCGCCGACTCGCCTTTCTCCTGTTGGCATAGAAACACAGTGTGTGTGTGTGTGTATGTTTATATGAGTTTACTTGTTTGTGTACCTGTGTGTGTGTGTGTGTGTATCTGTACCTGTATTTATGTGTGTACCTGTGTGTATGTGTGTGTGTGTACCTGTATGTGTGTACCTGTGTGTGTGTGTACCTGTATGTGTGCGTGCAGCGGCTGGCTCAGCTCCGTCCTCTGAGCGTGCAGCTGGATCAGACTGTAGATGTCGCAGCTCTTGGTCGCCTCCTGCAGGCCGAGTCGCAGCGTCCCAGATGAGCTGTGGCTCCGCCTCACAAAATGAACGTCCTGATACTTTGATAGGATGAAGTCTTTACGCTCTGCCCTGCACACACACACACACACACACACACACATATACAGCACCACATTAATTTAAATGAATATGGTATTAGAATAACATAGACCTGTGGGTGTGTGTGTGTGTGTGTGTGTGTGTGTGTGTGTGTGTGTGTGTGTGTG